>JASANC010005526.1:0-40463 GCA_030248135.1 Theristus sp. LFF4_11 | reverse complement strand
TAAGATGGATTTTATGAAAAAAAAGTTTAGAAACCCAGAAAACTACTGAACATGTCTTGTGAGAGTCTAAAAACCACAACAACAACGCGATGTCAAAACGAGACGCCCCATTGGCGTGCATGGTGACTGGCGGCTGCGGTTTCGCGTCCAACTTCATCAATCACATCGCCGCCGCGTGGCCGACCGCGCGCATTGTGAACTTCGACCTGGTGCTGTTCGGTGCAAACGCGTGCAACGTCGACACGGCCGTTCGCGATGATCGGCAACGGTATCGACTCGTGATCGGTGATCGGCAGAATCGGACGCTGATCGAGCGGACGCTCAACGAGTATAAGGTGAACTCGGCTTTCTGCTGTATTCTGCTGATGATTCGACATACATTCGAAACTTTGAATGCTGGCGCTTTGTTGCGAGTGTGGGGAAAAACGTTTAGAAAATTTTAGTTTCAAAATCCCCTCGTTTTCCAGATTGACACCGTCATCGACTTCGCCGCCAACAGCCACGTCGGCGAATTGCTATGAGGTACACCTGTACAGTGTATACCAAATTTTGCAAAAGCTAGCAAATTCAGCAAAAGAAAATACTGTTATAAGCAAAAAACAGCAACAGGACCCAATCGGCAACGGCGAACAACGTGCTTGGAATGACCCACTTCATGGAGGCCATGTCGGCAGTACGGCAAACTGAGACTCTTTGTGCACATCAGTTCTGATGAAGTCTACAGTGAGAATGTGGGCAGATTTTGCAGCCCACGTCCCATCAGAGCGTCGCATGCATTAGGAACTTTGAAGATCCTTTTCCGCTTAAAATACCTACTATTATGTAAATTTATTCAAACGTGTCTGGACCAAAATGACGTCATTTGCTTTAAAACGCCCGTTTGTCAAAGTACGAACGCACTAAAATGTCGGTTTGGTGTGACTGATTCGACATTCACCGTTTGTTTTACGGGAAGAAATCGGCTAAACGGAAAGTCTGGTTTGCTGTATGTGAACGACAAGCGCATGTTTGGCGGCACATCGACGTCATTTCAGTGGGACACATTTAAAAAAGTAGATCTTACATATTGCAATTTGAAACCTCAGTTACAAACGGCAGTAGTTTTGAATTTACTGCTGAGGTGACTCTGGATTGGATGCAAATGAGAAGCCGAAACTGGAGCACACGCTGGTGACGCCGACCAACGTTTACTCGGCAACAGAGGCGAGTTGCGAGGCAATCCTGAACACCTATCGTGTCAGCTATCATCTGCCGACAATCGTTCTGCGGATGAACAATGTGTATGGACCACGACAGTGGGACACAAAGGTGATTGGATGATTGATTGATTCATTGATTGATTGATTGATTGATTGGATCATTGATTGGTTGATTGATTTCAATTCAGGTAATGTTCCAAGGTTCATTCGAGAAGCCCAAGATGGTACTCCGTTCACGTTGATGGAAGACGGAAAACAACTGAGAAGTTGGATGTTCGTCGACGACTGCTCTAATGGAATCCGAATGACTTGCGAACGAGGACGCATTGATCGGCCGATTGAACACAGAAACCATTTTCCTTGGAGATGAATAAAATCTCTTGCCGTTTGCGCGCTCATATGCTAAAGTGCTCGTCAGTATACACACGCGACATTACCGGCAGGGCACGTTAAAGGGGCATTCATGGAGCAACACAGCTACGCTTCACTAAATACTGCTTCATGAACACCACGCTTTGCGATGCAACATGCTGTTTCGTACCAAGAAGTGCATTGTCTTCACACTGGGACTTTACAGTAATTACAATGCAGGCGAGATCTACAATCTCGGCACGCATTTCGAGTTAAGCATCATCGAGCTGGCGAAGCGCATCCACGCCGAAGTGGCCGCGCAGTCGCCGGGTACGATCGCGCCGTTTCGCTGTGTGCTGGTTCCGGATCGGCCGTACAACGATCGACGCTACTACATCGACACGAGCAAGATTGAGCGCGAGGTCCGTTGGACATTCAAAGTGCCGTTTGAAGAAGGTCAGCGTGAAAAAATACACGAAGTTCGCTGTTTGCGGTGTCGCCAGGTAGACGCGTACCGCGGTGCCGCCTTTCGCTCGTCAGTGCGACGGACACCAGAGCAGAACTGCCTTTACCACATTTTTTAATGTTTGTATGTAAGCACTGGTGACATTTTAAATGTTCAGTACTGTTCAAACGGTTTCGGCTGTACAAAAAATGGTAAAGAACAAAACGCAAGCCAAAGTTATGGTCACCTGGTTTGCATCATTGTAAAGTGCGTCGATGGTCGCTCAATGAAAACGCTTTTTTACGTCACTCGTGTTGTGTGTGTTTTTCACAAGCGTTCTGTTTCGAAGCAATTTATGACTGTCAATTATCCACTTGACAGCAAGTTCGTAACAAGTTTTTGCATGGCATAAAAACACGTCTTGCAGCGTAATGAGAAGCGAACGACTGTATTCAATGCAAAGTTTTCCGTCCATATTCATTTTGTGTCATCTTGGTTGACAAGACCATGCATGTCATGGGTGTTTCTGTTTTCATTATTGCACGAGTAAAGTGCCCGGTCTTAAGACAGTAACTTTACCGATTGCAGGGCTTCGCCGCACGGTCGCGTGGTACCTTCGGCCGCATCAGGAGCGCCTGTGCGAGCTGGTGCTCGTCTATGGCAGCCACGGCTGGATCGGCGGGCAGTTCGTGAGGCTGATGCGTGCTCGGCGCATTGCGTACGAACTGGCCGAGACGCGTCCCGGTGTGCATGCGGACGGCGACGTTGAGCAGGTGAACGTCATTGCTTGTGGCGCGGTTACGGTAGTTTTCGGTTTCGGTCTCAACACGAACTTTATACACATCGAAAATCGTCCGCTGGTAACCAGACAAAAAAATGTCTGGCGAAATGCTGCATCTCTTGTGGCTCGGACCGGTAGCCACAAAAGATGGAGCGTATGGCCAAAATCGTTGAAAGTTTGAAACCGGTTTTCAGTGTGTATAAATCGTGTCGAGACCGAACATGACAACTACCGTATTCCGTGGGCTGTATGTGCAGACACTGCACTGCATATTGTCAAATTTGCAGTGGTTCTCAGATCAGAACAAAGTGCCCGTCAAAACAAAGTGCAGAACGTGTGCAGGTGCGAACTCGCAGCACATGAAAAATTTCTGAAAAAGCACATGAATAATCAGTTTTTCCCAAATCAAACGGCGCAAATCAGCAGATTGATTATTCCTCAGGAGCTGCTGAGAATCGCGCCGAGTCACGTGATCAGTTTCATCGGTCGAACGCACGGTCCCGGCACGAACACGATCGAGTACCTGGAGGGCGGGCCGGACAAACTCCGCGAGAATGAACGGGACAACTTTTATGCGCCGTGGCTGCTGGCGAAATTGTGCGAGAAACTCGGCATTCACATGACCTACGTTGGCACCGGATGCATCTACGAATACGACGATGCGCATCCAATAGGTTAGTTGAAAAACTTTTGCTTGTTCGAAATGGTCTGAGCTCTGAGCATCTGTTTTGTTGGCAACAAGTCTGAATTATGGTCAAATTGTGACAAAAAACAAATGTCGAGACGGTTCGGGAGGTGTTTCGTTCTCGAATCCAAACCGATGTGTAGCTTACGTCAGTAATGCAACTTGGCTTGGCACAGGCACATCATACAAGTCTGGGAACAACTGCACTTTTTGAATGGGTTACTGAAATGACTGTTCGAAAAAACAACCTGAAATGTTTCCACGTAAAATTCCCCTTTTTCCAGACGGTCCTGGTTACACGGAGTCGGATGAAGCAAACTATTTTGGCAACAGCTATTCGGTGGTGAAAGGCACCGTTGATCACGTGATGCGTCACTTTGACAATGTCTTCAATGTGCGAATTCGTTTGCCCGTGAATTTCGCATCCGATAAGCGCAATTTGATCGTCAAGGTTCGTGGTGCAGGAGTGGGCGGAGTTGATTGATAGGACTATGTGGGGCGGAGTTAAGGATAGGATTAAGTGGGGGAGTTGATTGATAGGATTAAGTGGGGCCAAAGTGAGGCGGAGTTGATTGATAATGTCTTAGTGAGGTGGAGTTCATTGATAAGGACTAAGTGGGGCGGAGTTAATGACAGGACTAAGCAGAGCGGAGCTGAAGCGGGGCGAATTTGGTGATAAAACAAAGTGGGGCGCAGTTGATTGATAGGTTTTAGTGAGGCGGAGTTAGTGCTCAGATATCTTTTCAATTGCCACGTTCAGTTTTTCTTTGCCTGAAGTGTCTAGAAGTGAACGCAAGACCAAAGAACCAAGAGTTGTTTCTCTCTCTCTCCCCACAAATCCAATCCGATCTCCCCATTCGCAGGTGGTCGGCTACAAGCGTCTGTACGACGTGCCGAACTCGATCACGATCCTGCCAGACATGCTGCCGATCATGTGCGACCTGATGCAGCAGCGCTACGTCGGCACGTTGAACATGACGAATCCGGGACCGATTCGCCATTCGGACACGTTGAAACTGTACACGGCGCTGGTGGACGGGGCGGCGCAGTGGGAGCTCGTCGACGACGCGCACGCGGAGGCGGAGCGCTGGCGCCAGAGCAGGGCGAATTGCGCGCTCGACACGCGCAAACTCGAGCGACTGATTCGGCCGCGCCGCGTGCGACCGGCGATCGACGGCGTCAAGGAGGCGATTTTGAAGGTGAATTGGAGGCGATTTCTGTATGATGTGATGCGATTAGCTGAGCGGGTCGGTGAACAAGTGATGCATGGAGATTGTCCGTGCAGAACAGACTCCGCCCCCTGCATTGTCTACGCAGAATGCATCAACCAAATCACCGAATTGATACCATGCAAGATAAGTTCGCCTGAAAAATGACCTGAATACCGAAATCCAGAGAAACGCGCTTTCTGCCGCTGATGTTTCACAAAGGGGTGATATAATTTTCTGATTGCGTTCGCGCTTCGACTGCAGTGATGAAAGGCTAAAAACGAAGTTTATTCGCGGCTTCCACCCAATCCAGACAGAGTGCTGGAGATGAGGGAGCTGTTAGCCCTTCCTTAGAAGTCTGAGCAGTTTCTCCTTTTTTGAACCCCAAAATTCAACACATTTTGACATTCGATAAACATTGAATCAGAAGAATTCAAATCGGAATGTCAGAATGGTTAAAGCAATTAAAATAATTCGAATCGAAAATGTCAGAAAACAATTCTTACATTACGTAACAAAAGTTTCACGTACCAAAAGCCAGACACACTAAACTCAGCTAAATTTTTTTTAAAAGAGCCCGATTTGCGGGAAATCTAAAAGCCCATTAGAAACTTGAAATTTCCGACTCAGGTTGCGCATATCGATGGTAAGATCACCGCAGACCAATTGAAACAGTTTGGCTACAGTCTTGCGGACACGCCACCGCCACCGGTCGAGAATGGCGCTCTCGCGAATGGAGAATAGAACCGTTGGTTGATATGGGAAATTTGTACTTGTTAGGCTGAAACGTTGCGAGTTATTGGGTTCACTGTTGAGGCATTCCGCACTTTTGTTCTTTCATGCCAGTATTTTGAGGAAAGTGTGACGTGACTTTTTCATTCGAAACTGTGATTTTATACTTGTATATTTTAGTAGTTTTCAAGCTGTGTGTAAACGTTGTTCTGAATGCTGTTCCATCAATTTATCATAAACTTCGAATAATCCAGTTTTGTAATCGGCTCCACCTATGCGTGCACATTGCAGTGATTGAACAATCGTTTTTAAGTGTTTCAATTTGTCCAGAAACATTGCTGTTCTTGCGATTGTTGTCATTCATTGCTTTTCAGACGCGCTGATCTCCCCGTTTTTTTCATTTTCAAGTTTCTTTTTTTCAATTTACTGGACGTTCTTTCGCATTTTCCGGTTTTTCAACTTTTGTTTCAAATTTCAAATTTTACGCTTCTAGAGTGTCTGTGATACAGTTGCCGGTGATTTCTGTGATAATTTTCTTCAAAGAAGTTTGGGTTTTTAAATTTTTTTAGCGAAAATGGTTGTTGAATGGATTCGGTTTTTACATTTAAAAAAATCGTGGTGAATTATTTTCTTGTTGTTCTTTTCCGATAAATGGTAACCAACAAAACCCGATGCCAGTGCGTAACTTAATGAAATAAAAAATCGGAAAAGAAGCCAAAGTTTTCACTTTTCACCAAAAACTGTTCGTAAATAATTTTTATTGACACGAAAAAAACAGAAAACAATCACAACTCACAACACACGTTTTCAAGTTTCACATTCGAAAATGAAAAAGAACAGACGTTTGATAAAAATACCATCATAAATTTGAAAGTGTGTGATAAAACAGGACATCAGGTAACAAACATTATTACCGCCAAAAACAACCAAATTATAGTAACCTAATGAAAAAAAAACTGTGATGTGACGTAATAATGCAACCAGTTATTTGGTTTGTTTTAAAAGTTGACCAAAAAGTAACATACCGTATTACTCTTGAAATTATGAAAAAATCATGACCGATCACTGAAAACCCGTGATCTTCATGGAAAACCTTTTCTGAAAATGATTGATTATACAAATGCTGAAACAATAAAAACTGAAGTTGTTCCAGTGCAAGAAAGTCAATTTAAATCAAAAATCAGAAAGCATTATTTCAAGGAAAAAGCAGACAAACAGCTGGAGTCAGACAGTAGAACTGGCTACTGTTTGAATAACATCAACAATACGAACTGAGTAAAGAAAATGTAATAAATTATTAACAGATGGGATACGTGGTGTGTACTGTGTGCACGACTAATACTATCTTTTATTTTGGTCCCGCGTCTCAATGTGCGCATAGATGAGCAAGTAGTCTCATGCACGACGCGGGAATTCAAAATTGGCAAAGGGATCCGAGTCTCCTAAATAAGGCCGGGTCACTTAAGCTGTTCTGAATTACCACATAAAGATTGAAACAAGTTTCTTTTCACGTCCACAACCGCATTGAGTCGCAGGTTTCAAAGAAAGGATAATAGTGGCTCAGTAAGGAACAAAAGCAAAAAAAATTGGTTCGATAAAACAACGAAACAAAACAGTACAGCCAATCCGCACAAACCCATAAGTGCGCATCCCGATTTGTAGATCAAATCGATAGATGGAAAACAACAAGCCAAAGTAAGACTTTTCTTTGCGAAATTCGCTGCTGGAATATTTAGACTATCTACTTACCGACTTCACGAAAACAGACAGATCACCGAAAAACGTCATCATTCATAGAGTTTCACAATTTTGTGGATCACAATTTCATAATGAGAAATTCAATCAATGGTTGAAAAAAACCGAATCAGTATTTTTGTCTTAGAACTTTTTAAAACATCTAATTTTTCCGACCACTTGTTTTTCGGGCCCAAAAAGCGCCAATTTACACTTTTATTGCGATTGAAAAGAAGGTTGACAAATTCTGTTGCCGTCGCGTCGTGTTTGCCTGGCTGGATCCCAAATAAACGTCAGTAAACAACTGTAATTTGCGATTTGCGCGTTGGGACAAATGTGGGTAAAATTGTAGGCATTTGAGCCGGGGGTGTTGGGTACACAACATACAAAAAAGTGGTGTAGTGTGTAAAAATAAAACACTAAATAGTGCTCTCTGTGTAGCAGAAGAATGAAGCAAAACGATCAGTGGACAGGGAATAATACAATCAATGATTTCAAAGTCAAGCAGTTTACAAAATATCGTGCAGCTTTCCGGGCCACGTTGTCAGTATCTGCCGCGGGCGCCCCCGCCCCCTGTTGCGGCAGAGAAGGTGCCCCTCGCGGCTGCTCCAGCCGCACTCGCCATGCCACTTTGCACGTCCGGATTCGACATGATGCCAGACTGGAACTCTTGTTGCGCCTTCGCAAACGAGGCGCCCGACGCGCGGTACAGTCGGTGCACCTGTGTCGAGCGGGTGTGTGTAATATTATCATTCTTATGGAACGTGTCGCAATATGCGATTGAACGAACTGACAGGGAAAATGTCTTTCATGGGATGCGCGGCAATTTGAAATCGGCAAAAAACTGAACGTGTAAGGAAATTTTGTGCAAGGAAACTACTGAACTAAATCAGAATCTGTTTCACGCAGCAAGTTTATTTGAATTCATATTCGGACTGCGTTCGGTACGAAACAGCGTGTTCAGTTTTCCACGTGTGCGGCTTTTCCACACATCATTCGACATTACTCCACCTCAGTCGCACGAAAAGATAACGCAGTCGCTATTTCTATATCATATGCAATTAGCTGACTGGTTGGTGTACACGTGGTGCATCGCATTCTGTGTGGGCACTGTACTGCTATCGAGGCGGAGTCCAGGCCTGTACGTACAGAATGCATGTCGTAGTCACCATCACCAACCAACCAATCAGCTAATCGCATATCATATAGAAATAGACTGTAACTTTTGCCACGCTCAATTCATACAAACTTGTCGTAACACGAAATCAACACGTTTGCCTTCAAGAAGACCGTTCGTCATAAGCACAAACCTGAGTATTTGCCGTTTCCGTAAGGCCCGTTCATACTGACGTATGCTTCAGTACGTCGACGTTCGTCAGGTATGAACGGTAATATGCAATAACACGGGACCTAAAGTGACGTGACGTGCCGTACATGCATACGTCTGTATGAACGGCAGTTTGCAATAACACGCGACCTAAAGTGACGTGCCGTGCCGTATACGCATACGTCAGTATGAACGAGCCTTAAACCCGCCAACCTTCATCAGCAGCAGCACCATGGCCACAGCGCAGAACGAGAAGGCCAACGTCGGGAAAAGCATCACGATCGCGACCAGCCAGTCGCCGGTGCCGAACTGCGCGATCGAGTTGATCCAGCCGCTGAGAGACAGACGGAGGCAGAATTGCAAAGGTTGAAGTGGTTTTGCGGATTTGTTGACAATTATTGGCCCTTTTAACGGAAATGAAACTCGTAAAAATTCATAAGTTTATTCAATATTGTTGACATGAAATTCTAATGCTGTAGATGAAATGCAGTCGCACGTCGACACTCAGAGGGAATGTGGGGGACACGTAAAAACCGGGAAAAACGTAAAAAACCATTGAAAAACAGAAGAAAACGAACAACAATAAAACAGTCAGCAGCGAATCAATATATCGGTACAACTCCCGGACGGTATGTGGTGTACCGTGGTGGGGTTGCGGCCGTATATAATGCGGACGGATGAGATTGAATAACCTGAACCCGTGCGGCGGCAATCTTATTACGTACGGTACACCACACCGTCTCACAGGGAACTGGTCAGTTTCGTAAAACTTTCATTACAAAAAAACTACGAAAAAAATCATAATATATCCAACTTCTACAACAACAAAAATAACAACAGTTTTATGATTTCCAAACCAACAACAGCAAACAGCAACCGACGCAACTTACCAGCTCGACCAGATGCCAAGAGCCAGCACCGCAGAAACGATCACCTGGCCGACCATGCAAAGGAAGAAGACGACAAACTGAATCGATGAGTCGTTTCTGGAGAAGGAATAATGAAACAACGGAAAATGCAAAATGAAACAGAAATACAACCGAAACTGAGCACCACAACATTAAAACCAAAACACAAAACACACACAACCACATCGAAGCAACAAACACACAACACCAAAACACAGCCACTCGAAAACTGAAAATCACCAGAAAATCTCACAAAACGTGGCATGCTAAAATTTCTTAACAATACAAGGGTGGACGGGGAGGGGGGGAGATGGGTAAACATACGTTTTACCCAAATTTTCTACCCAAAACCTTACCAAGCGCCAGTCGACGAAGACAGGCCGATCGCTTGCAGCCAAATGAACACCGTATGAATCGTCAGAATAAAAAAGAAGACGAAGAAGTAGAACGAGCTGTCATCTCTGAAAAAAAAAACGATAATCGCAATCGGAACGGACGGGGGGTACCGAGTTGTGAATGAATTCGAAATCACAAAAACCAATATCCTACCCAAACACGCGACTTTAGTCGCAGAAACTTAAAACACACAACTATTTCAGCAAAGTTTCAGACACAGAAAACGATTGAGTCTAGCTCATTTACATTCCTCAGTCTGATGTCATGACGTTCAGTTCATTCACAGAGCCAGCAAATAATCAGACGGAAAAAAACGGCGACGGCATGAATTGATCACAACAATCATTCAATCTTGATACACCCAAATGAAAAACGTATGTCCACTCACACTTATCTGTCAGTCCATCACACACACACCCCAGAAACAACCTAATACCGTTACACGCAATGTTACTGTCACGGTACAGAAGAACCAAGTTTATATTCCAGAAAAACAAGAACTCAGAATGCTCAAAGCAAGTTCTAAACTTTAATGAATATTTTGCTCAGAATGACTGTAAAGTAGAGTATGTTTCTTTAAACCTGTCACTTTTGCTAAGAAAAAAGAGCTGGCGAAAGAAGCAAGAACGGGATAGGAGTTTTGCAACAAACCATTTAGGCTAAAATGGGGTGTTTGTTTTTTCATCCGAACCCCACACATTCGTTCTTATTACTACTGTAATTCAAAGTTTCGCATGCTCTGTATTATACGAAAAAGTGACAGGTTTAAACAAACAGAGCACACGCACCTGAACGCTTTATAGACGGGACGATACCAGCAGAGAAATGAGCACGGTGTAAAGATGGCCAGCTGTATCAGAGACGTCACAAATAAGCCTGCAAGTTTCGGTTCCGCGAAATTCACTGATTGACAATGATTCGTAAAAATTCGCAAAAACCTCATCCTGACAGCCAAAATCCCATTTGTTGTCATAAAAATTGAGTTATCATAATGTACATCAAATTATTTCGCAAAAAAACAGAAAATCAAATCTTTAACGTTATGGCTACAGGACTTATCAGTGCCCTTTTTGATTAGTTTACACGAACCATTGCTTGTGCAGAAAGAAGGAAAAGAATGCTTGATGAATGTCGAAACCTCTCACACTGCAGTTCTGGTCACCCCCACCCAACGAGCCAATGACAGCGTTTCAAAGTTTCTTCTAGTCAATACTGCTCTCTCTGCTCACCTAATCCGCCAGTGCCAGTGCTCGTGCCAAACCACCAGTAGACCAACGCACCAAGCACGTTCAGTAGCAGTGCCAATATGTAAACTGAAAACGAGACAACAGAAATCGAAACGTGATTTCCGGTGTTTTCGCCAACAAAATGTGTCGTGCTGTTCCACTGTTATAAACTTTCTAAAAAACAACAATCCAAACCGCGGGCAGGCTCTATCCATCGATCAATAAATCACTCGCCAACCAAGTTTACTCCAAGTTGACACGCTGATTTCAGTCGACAAAAGAAGACACCAGAAATGAAAACCAAACTCACTCAACCAGACGTAATAAACGTAGCGAACGGTCTTCTGGAACTCGGTCGGAATCTCGACGTCGATGTCCATGTAGAAACACGGCTGGATGGGAATGAACGCCGGCAGAGGCGGCCAGTTGTTCGGTGCGGCTGTGTGCGGAATCGCATTTGGACTTCGAATTTCTTTGTGTTCGGTCGAAAATAGGGTTGGCACAGGAAAAAAACCGGTTTCTTTTCCGTTTTAAAACCGGTTTTTTTCCAGTTTTTTTCTTGAAAAAATAAAGAACCGGTTTTTTACCTTAAAAAATTTCAAACTTCGTGGTCAAAAATCACAACTCTTTGTTTGATTGATAAAATGTAAAATTATATTTTTGAAAAAAAACGGTGCAATGAACTGTGTCGAACTGAACTGGTGAAGCATCATTTTGTAGCTTTTGTGGCAAGGATCAAGTGAAATACGATGAAGACAAGGTGACTGCTAAACTAAGTGCATATGCAGACTGACTGACGATGTTGTCGATTTGCAAAGGGTAACTGATGAAATGTTATTTTTCGAACGCAATCCGCTACCGGTTTCACTTTGCAGTTCTGCAAATCTCGCCCCCTAATCGGGGTCAGCTATCCGTTCTCCTTGCAACCGTCCCTCCCCGCTCCCCACACCTACACGGTCACTGCCCAGTCTTTGTTTTCAATTTATTGAACGTGCTGCCCTGGAAACCAATAAAAGCGAAATTGATTTGATTTGAAAAAAAATTGGATAGCATTGGGTGGCAAAAATAGCAAATTGGGTCGGTTGTATGCCCGAAAACAGCATGTTAGGCTGCTCAAAATCACTAATTTTGATGTAATTCCTATTTTGAGTTCAAGAAGCCAAGTTCTGGAAAGTTTAGGAGCTGGGAAGCATTCGGTTTTTTATGGTTTTAAAACGGTTTTAAAACGGAAAAGAAACCGTTTTTTTCCTGGAAATATAAAAAACCGGTTTTTTACCAACTCTAGTCGAAAACTAATCGTTCCATTGTTGTGTTTGAAGTGTTCCTTCATTCCGAAAACCGTTCCCTCCAACGCAAATCTGAATCTCAAAAACGAAAAAAAGAACTGCAGAAACGCCACCGACCACCGCCGCCGGCCTGCGCGCGTCTCTCCAGCTCCTCCTCTCGTCGCTTCAGTTCGGCCGCTTTGCGCTCCAATTCCTGTGCGCATCAGATAAAAAAGACAAACCTAGAATCTCTCTTCAACAACAAATCATCGAAAGAATCAACAACAAATACAGAACGTTGCTAAAAAACATTCAGATCACGTCCGATCCGATATTGAAGTGAGCTGAATCATCAAGATCACAATCAATCACGAAAGCAGGCGCCACGCCAATCAACGAGTTCTTACGACCAATTCAAACGCACCCAATCAGCGAGTTCGCACAACCAAAATGCAGCGATTCACTTTCCCAAAACGGTGTGTACACCTCACCTCTTGTCGCCTGAGCAGTTCATCTTGGTTGGCGCCACCCGTCGATGGTGGTGGTACCCCACCGCCTCCACCCGCGGTCGGTTGGTAATTCGGTGGGGACGTCGGCTGCATCACGGGCGGTGGATTGCTGGCGCCGCGGGCACCCTGCACAGAATAATGGAAAACCTGTTTCGAAAAACTACGTGAAGGTTTTTGAACAAAAAAATCGTTTTTTTTGTGGAACAAAAAACAAAATGTGAACAAGACATGATGAAACTCGTCAAAGAGAGAGCAACAACATGCTCCATTGCTTAAATTTCATTTCGACAATCTCACCTCAAACCATTTCAGGGTGCCTTATTGGTTGTGGGAGGTCAAATTGAGCGTTTTCGAATTCAAGTGCAGCGAATCAGCTCATTGCAAACAAGGATGCAAACAGCGATGATATCCCCTTTTTAACAAGAACAAAGCCTTTTCAGAAACACCTAATGATATTCAAGCAGCAAAACGAAGAAACTCGTAAACTTGAAACGTTTTATACTTTCCCTCAGCACACGCAAGGCAAGCTCACAGAGTAAACGGAAAAGAAGGCTCATATTGGTGTGGGGCGATAAAAAACACGAATACGCCTGTGTGGCGTGGCTGGCACAAGCTGTGTGGGAAAACCACCGGAAAACTACGCAATAATATCTATAACTAATAATAAATAGGGTCTCAGGGCGTGTAGAATTTTGTTAGACACAGCCGAGGATTCAGAAACTCAGCGGATTGCTCGCTGATGTTCAGATTTCAACAATTTTAATTGAAATAAAATTGTACCAAAGTCGAATCGGAAAACAATGCACATGATTATGATCAAAGTTGGTCCGAAAAAAAATACTGTGGACAAGCAGAAAGAGAAAACGATCGAGAAAAAAGTGAAGAAATTGGCGTATCATCACCAGTATGAAAAACAAACAATGTTCAATGACAAACGAACTGACTAACGACTCATTGGCAGATCAGAACTGTGCATTGCGCCTTTACCACAAAAACAGTGTGCATGGCGCATGGATGGCAGCATCGTGAATTGTAGCAGCTCTAGATCAAGTATACACACATACACTGTGCGTCGGGGGGGGGGGTACAATTCCGGCCCGCTAATTCCGGCCTGAAGAATTCCGGCCCGCTCATTCCGGCCCGAAGAATTCCGGCCCGGAGAATTTTTGCTAGTACGAACCATATTAAACCACACGAAGTGATTTTGGTAATGAAATAATAAAATAAAAATATCGATGTTCACATGTCACAGTGTATTTTCAATGATGTTCGTCCTGTTTGCTTTTTTGGAAAGTGAAACCTTTTGGAAAAAAGAAACTACAAATAAATTTTTTAATTTTTTTATCATGAACAGGATTTGTGACCCTTTTACCTTATCAAAAAGGCTTGGCTTAGGATTAGGAACCTACAACAAGTCACTGCAAGCAAGTTCTAAACAAAAATAAAAAATCACTTCGTGTGGTTTAATATTGTTCTTGCTGGCGAAAATTCTCCGGGCCGGAATTGTCCGGGCCGGAATTCTTCGGGCCGGAATTCTTCGGGCCGGAATGAGCGGGCCGGAATTCTACGGGCCGGAATTTCGCGGGCCGGAATAGTACACGAGCCCTGTGCGTCTGGTTGCTTCCACACACTAGCTCTATCTAGTCTTGAAGCATTTGCGGGAATAGCAAGCTAGACTGTAGCTTCATATAATAATAAAAAAACTCGTCGCCAATTTGTTGCGATACGTCAAGTCCGCTCGGGTGAGTTGGAGAAAATTCGGCCATACAGTGATAGAATGGAAAGTTGTGCTTAAAAAAGTGCAACCGCAACTGATGTTAGGTTAGGAAAATCTAATCAGGACATTGATATTTTCTTTTTTTGTGAAATTTTGAATGAAAACCGGGCTTTCTGGAATGAAAGCAATGTGGTCAAGATCAAGAAGTTTTGTTCAGCTGAACGAATACTGTCAGGTGATTGGATGTTGGGTTGTGGATTGTGCAAATAAGGAAGGCGGTGCAGATAGGATGGGACAAGAAAAACGCCCAACCAACCAGCCTTTCGCATAATTTCAATGATGCCCAGTTGCACAGTGCGGTTTGATTTAATCATTCTAAATAACACAAAATCTCGAATCGAATTTACAGTTTGGTGGCACCTCAAGTGTTGGGAAGGCTTGTGCGTCGGCTTGCAATGGCGCGATGTCCTGTGTGATAATAATAACAGCAACAACAGCGTGTGTGTGTGTGTCGTATATCTTTGTTGCCGACAACGTATGCGCAAAATGCTGAACGCTGAAAGCCGAAACGAGCAAAAAATTCAAATATCATGACGAACATTTGAGAAGCGATATTTTATTCTTGAATTGGAATGAAACGAACGAATCCATCTTTTGTTTCTGTTCTGTGGAAACAATTTTCACTCTCGCCACGACGCTTTTTCACGACGCACAGATATCAACACCGTTCTGTTCTCATGTTCCGGGTTTTCCGTCGTGATCTTACATCTCGACAAAAAAGCTGGCAACCATTCGCTGCAGAGCCAAAGCGCCTTTTTTGCTTAAAACTGTCGGGAAGGTTTTTTCGATGGAACGCTATTTCTTCTGGGGATTTGATTAAAGCTAGTGCAGATAAATAAAAATACAAAAACGGTAACGAATGTATGGCCCGTAAACAAAAAGACACTCTTCTAATTCCATTCCTTCTAAAAGACGATTCAAGCATAGTAAACTATGATCGCATTAGAAACAATGTGAAAGTGGCAAGAATGGCCAGGTGGAAATTGAACATCAACGGCATTTGTTTTCAGATAACCAACGTTAACGGTAAGCGTTGGCGTTGAATGAAGAACACAAAGAAGCGTGTTTGTCCAGTCAAGTCCAGTCAAAAACAATGAGATTTTAGAGACTATGCAACAAAGGCACACTATCTCATGTCCACCCATCCCCACAGCACATCACGAGCACGTTGAAAAAGCGCCTGTGTCTAAAAAAATTGAAAAAAAATCAAATTACGGCGGTCGGCGCCGGCCGATTCGTGTCCGCGAACGGATTGTAGTCATCCTGCATGGTGCCCTGGTTGCCACGCGCTGCCTGCTGAACGCTCGGGTCCTGCAACGAAGTTGTAGAACAGAATGTTCTGTTCAGCTGTGTCTAGCGTTGGCATAAACAAAAAACAGATTTTTCGTTCCGTTTTTTTGCTTGTAAAATAAACCGTTTTTTACCTGAAAATTTTCGGAAGCTGAAAACTGTTGGACGATGATATCGCAACATTGCATTTTTGTGAAATTCAAAAGAAAAATAAACTAAATCAAACTCAAATTTAACTTCGCACTGCTCCACTTAAAAACACCAATTTCCACTGTATTTTTGATTGGTTCCGAAGGCCCCGTGGTCAGTTTTATAAAAGCGAGTAATGTTTGAAAAGTGAGGAGTTTTACTCTGGGGTGTTCCAAAAGTTGGGCCTTTACAATTTCTACATAAATTTTTTTGGAGGTGAACCGGCAGAAAGAAGCAATTCGGTGCTGGCTGATTTTGGCAAAAATATCAAACTAATGGGAAGCCTCGGTCAAATAAAATCTTTGGATTTAATCATTTAACCGGAATTTGTCATGGTCCAACACTCGGAACATCCTGGAGTGTTGTGGAAGCTTAAAGAAACCAAATCAACCAATTTGTATGGTGGTTCTCTGCCATTTTCGGCATGGCCAACATCAAATGCAGAAGAGGGCATAGTTGTTCTAGGGGGGGGGCCTGGGGGGGGCCGGCCCCCCCCCAAAAAAATTTTCGAATCTATCTCTATCAAACAGTTTTTTTCGGCTCAGCTATTATCTATCTAAAAAAATTTCTCAGCTAGCTATCTATCTGAAAATTTTTGTCTTCGAAGACCTAAAATGAGTCAATTTTTGACCAAAATTGACCATTTTTGCTTGTAATTCTTGAAAATTTCGCTAATTTTAAGTAAAATACGCGTTTATACTTGATTTTCAGCGTATTTTTAGCATTATTTTGCTGTTTTTATAGCTTTTTAGCGTTTTAGCTATCTATCTATCAAATTTCAAAATTTTGACCGGCCCCCCCCCCAAAGTCACATGCCCCCCCCCGCGGCCCCCCCCCAAAATTTTCCAGCTATCTATCTATCTAGAAAATTTGCTCCAGCTATCTATTATCGGCCCCCCCAACCCCTCGGCTCTGGAACAACTATGGAAGAGGGGTGGCCTTATCAGTGATGTGCCCCTCCTGAACCACTTGAGTGGTAAAAACTTGAGTTGAACTGTTAAAGGCTTAGTAGCTAATTAACAAGAAAATGAACAAAACAGGACAATATAGTTCAATATGATCTGATCAAACATTGTTGTCCAGCTTTTTAACCTGCACTTGCTGCTCAGAATTACACAAACAAGAAAGCAAAAAATTACGCAGACAAATCACGAACTGAACTGAACGAACCGAAAAAGGATCTCCAAATGGGTTGTCTTGCAAGCCGGAGCCGGACATGATGTTAGCCTTGCAGTTGCAGCACTGTCGTTGTCGTCGTTGTTGGATTCACTGTTTGAATTTTGCTCTGAAAGTAAATGCAAAATTCGAACTCAGCGCATAGTTGTTCTGGAGCTGTGGTGTAGGGTTGTTAAATCAAAATTAAAAAAAAGTGATTAAAAAAACAAAAATGCCGATTTTTTAATTCGAAAATTTTTCCTCTAATATGCTCTGAAAACCTCAATTTTGGCACAATTTTTCGAAAGTTTAACAAAAATTTTCTTTCATATTACCTCGTAAAACCGTCAGCAGTCCATTTTGGACCGTTTTACCGACTGATTTCAGGCAGTACCGAAGGCGAAAGCAAATTTTCGAGGGGGGGTGTCGTCACGTGGGGGGGGGTGTCGAAAATTTCTGGGTGTGCACACGCGCACACCAAAGACGAGGGGGGGTGGGGGAGGGGGGTACACCCCCCCAGCAGAGCACCCGAGACCTCCGCGTGGGGGGGGGGGGGTAAAGCGACACGGTGACACCTAGAGATGTCAAGAAAAAAAAATTTCTATTTTTTTTCTTTAAAAAAAAATTTTTTTTTAAATTTTTTTTTTAAATGAAAGTTGTTCAGAATTTTTCAGGGAGTCCGAATATCACCATCTGAGGAGCCACCGACTTACCATATGACCCCCACTCATATGGGAGGAGGGTGAAAATTTCAGACTTGGTTTCGGCGTAGGGTTGTTAAACAAAAATGAAAATTTTTTTTTTTAAAAAAAAAGTGATTAAAAAAAAAACAAAAATGCCGATTTTTTTTTTTAAAAAAAAAAATTCGAAAAATTTTCCTCTAATATGCTCTGAAAACCTCAATTTTGGCACAATTTTTCGAAAGTTCAACAAAAATTTTCTTTGATTATACCTCGTAAAACCTTTAGCAGTCGATTTTGGGCCGTTTTACCGACTGATTTTAGGCTTCGACAACATCTGCGATGAAGTTTTTGAGCGTCCCAAAGCTTAGCCTACCATTTCCGATGCAGATAAGGTGACGATTCGCCTCGCAGAGCGTCCGATTGTGCTCGCTGCTCCGTTTGCAAGCGCTACGTTGTCTGGTTGCTGCTTCGTGTCGTGTCGTCGCGACACCATCAGAAGAATTGATCGAATTTCAAGGCGGTATGTTTGTCTTCACTTTAGCATTAGCTTAGCTGGGGACAATTAGTGACGTTTTGGAGGTCAAAACGCAAGAAGAGGCATGGTGACGGTTTGGAAAAGGGGTAATTGAGGTCACCAAAACAAAATCTGCAAAGTTCCGCCATACGGGAGTCATTCGGGAGGCGCTTGCATATCATATGTGGTTCTTCGGACTCCCTGATTGATTTAGCACAACTTTGATTTTTGAAATTTTTTTTTTTAAAAAAAAAATTTTTTTTTTTAAAAAAAAAACAAAAATGACGATTTTTGTTTTTTTTAACAACCCTATTTCGGCGACCCCATTTTCCCACCGACGACATCACGTCTCGTGTTTTGCCTCTCAATTCACCACAAATAACACGGAAACAAGTTTAACAACAAACCGGTGTGATCATGCTGACGACACGATCGATCCGCTCTGTATAGTCGTCGGGAAGATTGTTTAATTCGTACACCAGTGAAACGCTGTAGATCCGCTTTAGCACCTGGAACACAAGCAATGAAAAACAAAACAATGACACCAGACCAAACGACAAGCAAAAGTCCCTCAAAAAATGGACAAACACAAAGCACTTGGACAACTTCGCGACGCGAAATTGCAATTGAACGGAATCGAATTGGAATTGATTTCATTTGGTCCGTCGGTTGACTCCATATTAAAATTGAAACGAATTGAAAAAAAAATGAATTGATGGAAAAGGAAAGGAAGGAAACAAACAACAAAATTGCTTGTCGTTCCTTTTCCAATCAACTCACTCACTCAACTAAAAGTAGAACACCTTTTTGACGTTTCCTATTTTTTCAAAACCAGTTTTTTTCAGCGTCATCAAGTTTGTTTTCTCGTTCTTTTCAAAACAAACTGTGTTGCTTCAGGCACTTTCTTCTTCTTTCTTTTTTCTTTCTTACGTTCTCTTCCTTCCTTAAAATAAAATAAAAAAGACAAGTTTAAATCGAGGTAATACACGCTTCGGGTTTAGGTATGTAGGCAAACCTACAAATCTTACTAAAGCGCACGCGCACGGGCATCGGCATGCTCATGCTCATGATCCACTAGCGCGCCTGCACACGCTCCGCACTCAACAAGAACTTGCTCAAAACGCAATTGTTCTCACATCTTTCTTCTTGAAAAGGCTTGGCTTAGGTTAGGATTAGGTCAGGATTATGTTTAGCTTGGAATTACGCTTTAGGATTAGGTTTTGGTTTAGGCTTGTTTAGGCAACGTCTGCCAACATCAGTGGTTTGATTTAGTACGACAGGCCAACCGCCACCGACTTACCATATGACCCCCACTCATATGGGAGGAGGGTGAAAATTTCAGACTTGGTTTCGGCGACCCCATTTTCCCACCGACGACATCACGTCTCGTGTTTTGCCTCTCAATTCACCTCAAATAACAAACAAGTTCCACAACAAACCGGTGTGATCATGCTGACGACACGAGGCGAAACAGCAACGAGCAACCAACGCTTGCAGTGGCAGACAGTGCAATTTCCACCTTTCGAGATCCTGAAAAACGATGCGTAAATGTGAGTTCTCTGCTTCTATCTCACCTTAGCGACATCGGAATTTGTTGAACTAGCCTTTGCGACGCTCAAGTACTTCAATGCGCGAGTCGATCATCACTCACCAAGGCTGAAAACAGTCGATAAATCAATCCAGAATACCACCTGCAGCGTTGAAGACTAAGTGACAAGGTAAAGTCAAAGAAAATTTTTGTTGAACTTTCGAAAAATTATGCCAAAAACGGCATTTTCAGGGCACATTAAAGAAAAAATTTCAAAAATTTTTAATAAAAAAAATAAAAAAAAATGCTTATTTTTTTTTATTTTTTTTTAATTAAAAAAAAAATTTTTTGACCCTTACATCTCTAGTGACACCCACCCCCCAAAACCTGACACCGGACCCCTGGCGCTTCTAAAACGCACGCGCACGGGCATCGGCATGCTCATGCTCATGATCCACTAGCGCGCGTGCACACGCTCCGGCCCCAACAAAAACTTGTTCAAAACGCAGTTGTTCTGGCATCTTCCTTCTTGAAAAGGCTTGGCTTAGGTTAGGATTAGGTTAGGTAGGTTTGCCTTAGCACAGTTGTTCTAGGGGGGGCCTGGGGGGGGGCCGGCCCCCTTCCAAAAAATTTTCGAATCTATCTCTATCAGACAGGTTTTTTCGGCTCAGCTATTATCTAAAAAAATTTCTCAGCCAGCCATCTATCTAAAAATTTTTGTCTTCGAAGACATAAAATAAGTCAATTTTTGACCAAAATTTACCATTTTTGCTCGTAATTCTTGAAAATTTCGCTAATTTTAGATAAAATACGCGTTTATACTTGATTTTTAGTGTATTTTTAGCACTATTTTGCTGTTTTTGTAGCTTTTTAGCGTTTTAGCTATCTATCTATCAAATTTCAAAATTTTGACCGCCCCCCCCAAGTCACATGCCCCCCCCGCGCCCCCCCCCAAAATTTTCCAGCTATCTATCTATCTAGTCTAGAAAATTTGCTCCAGCTATCTATATCGCCCCCCCCCAACCCCTCGGCTCTGGAACAACTATGCACATGGCCCCCCCGCGCCCCCCGAAAATTTTCCAGCTATCTATCTATCTGGAAAATTTGCTCCAGCTATCTATATCGGGATTCTGTATAAAAACACCGCACCGATGAAAACACCGCACGGTGAAAACACCGCACCGACGAAAACACCGCACGGTGTGATTTATGGAACGGGTTGGGTCGGCATGAATATAGGGTGTTGTACCAGCAGATTTTATGCCCTTAATAAAGTTTTTTTTTGTTTTTCGTGGTTGTGACCATTCTTTTGATAACGTAACACATAACGTCGCCCAGATCACGATTTCCTCGGCCGATTTCGACGATCGATGGCTCAACCAACTCAGCAGAGCATCCGGAACACGACGATGTGTCGATTGTGGTTGGTTTTGTTTTTATTTAACATTGGTCGTTGTGCAATAAAAAATTTACGAAAAAACACAAAACACCAATTTATTGTTATTGTGATATGGATTTTTTTCGATTTTCAGAAAACCGTGAAAACCAACCACAAACGAGGCATCATCGTCTTCCGGGTACTCCGCTGAGTTGATTGAGCTATCGATCGTCGAAACCGTGCGGTGTTTTCATCGGTGCGGGGTTTTCACCGCTGCGGTGTTTTTAGCAATTACCCCCAACCCCTCGGCTCTGGAACAACTATGTGCCTTAGGATTAGGTTTTAGGATTAAGATTTGAATCAAGTCCGTTTTAGCAATGTCCGACAACGAGCGTGTTTTACCTGAAGCGGATTTTAGAAAAGAAGGGCAGCCAGTAGTAATTGCCCGTCTCCTCCGCCGGAGTTTGGTACCTTCGTGTTGCCGGAACCAACGCGCGTATAATTAAAATAAAAAAAAATAAAAAAAATTAAAATTAAATAAAATTTTAAACGAATTGATTCCTCGTGCTCTGCTGTTCATTCTTTTTCACTTGCACACACGATTGGGAATTGTCTTGGCATTTTTGAAAAAGACAACACAAATAAAACAGAAAACAAACCAAAACGATGAACTGATTTCATTCATCGTTACATTATCAGCTTCTCCTTCAATTCTACAGTTTTTATTATTGTTCCAAAGGGTGTTGTGAGTTCATTCTGTCTGTTCCCTTTTCCATAGTGCGAGCCAAAAAATTGGTGATGTGTTCTGTTCAGTTTGAGCTTCGGGCTTTCATTTAAGAAAATCGGTTAAAATCAATTTTCAGTGATATTTTGTCTCCTGTGCCGTTCCGTTTGTCCAGTTCAGAATCAGCGTGCTAGATTCTTGTTTTCTTATTTGCTTTCTGGACTACCAACCAGGTGCGATCAAATAACCGCCCATCATTTAATTTTTCTGTTTAAGGTTGTCGTGATCTAGTGAAACGTGCAACCAATCACCATGTCACTTGTTTGTTTGTTTTTTGGGTCAAACAATCAGGGCGGTCTTTGTTTTCGCCATTGGGATCTCGAACAACGGCCGAAAGACCATGAATGGCGCCGCTTTGTTTTCAGCTTCTTCACTGCACGTCTTAATCAAAGAAGTTGCAACAAGTTGGAATTGCATTATCTTTGCTTTGATTGAAAAACAAAACAAAAGAAAACTACAAATGAATTGGCTGGCGCACCTTTCTAAAACATCCATTTCTATTTCTAAAGCGTGACTGCTGATAATTCACGCTCTGGTTCTCTTTGTGCTGTTTAGTACAAAAATTTTAGGGTGTGCAGAAAATTGGGGGGGGGTTGGCCCAGAAAAGATTGACCCCCCTCACGGTGGTCAATCTGATCTCAATTTTTTCTAAAAATACCGTAATTTTTGCATTTTTCTTGACGTTTGTGTCTGTCCCTGCATAGATTTTGTTGTTTCTGACCAAACAAGCAGCTTGTTTGCACAAAATATTTTGTATTTAACAAGAATTTCTGTGTTTTTCTAAGGCAAAAATTTGGTATTACCCGTGCGATCCCGTGCACCCCCCTTTCACGAAATTTTTCTGCCAATGCACCCCCCTCAGAAAAATTTGCTGCCCGTGCACCCCCCCCCCTCACCGAGAAGGCACCTGACACCCCCCTCTGAAATTTGGCAAACACCCCCCCCTCCTCACCCAGGGTCCCGCTTTCGCTACTGCTTATATCATGGACTTTACAGACAAAAAATCATGATTTTTGAGCAAAAGTTCATGATTTTTGGGTGGTCCGAGAAAATTTTTGGGGGTGTCACTGTAACTTAGGTCCATGTAGGGGGTGGGTGGGTGTAGGGTTGTTAAAAAAACAAAAATCGTCATTTTTGTTTTTTTAATTTTTTTTTAAATTTTCAAAAATTAAAGTTGTGCTAAATCAATCAGGGAGTCCGAAGAACCACATATGATATGCAAGCGCCTCCCGAATGACTCCCGTATGGCGGAACTTTGCAGATTTTGTTTTGGTGACCTCAATTACCCCTTTTCCAAACCGTCACCATACCTCTTCTTGTGTTTTGACTTCCAAAACGTCACTAATTGTCCCCAGCTAAGCTAATGCTAAAGTGAAGACAAACATACCTCCTTGAAATTCGATCAATTCTTCTGATGATGTCGCGACGACACGACACGAAACAGCAACCAGACAACGTAGCGCTTGCAAACGGAGCAGCGAGCACAATCGGATGCTCTGCGAGGCGAATCGTCACCTTATCTGCATCGGAAATGGTAGGCCAAGCTTTGGGACGCTCAAAAACTTCATCGCAGATGTTGTCGAAGCCTAAAATCAGTCGGTAAAACGGTCCAAAATCGACTGCTGACGGTTTTACGAGGTAATATCAAAAAAAATTTTGTTGAACTTTCGAAAAATTTTGTAAAATTTGAGGTTTTCAGAGCATATTAGAGGAAAATTTTTCGAATTAAAAAAATCGGCATTTTTGTTTTTTTTAATCACTTTTTTTAGAATTTTGATTTTTGTTTAACAACCCTAGGTGCAAGTTGTTCCATAAATAAGTGTTTTTTTTGCAGAATTTTCAATTTGTCAAATCGTGTACAGTCTATCTGATTGATATATGCAACTCGCCTGATTGGTCCGCTCCTCACGCTCCGCACCGTGTTTCTTCCTGGGAACGGGATTCAGTAAAAATCATGTTTTTTCATTGTTCAGCGGTTTGTTTTTATTTGCTTCATGCCGAAAAAAATCAAAATAAAAAACTACCGAATTTTAAAAATTTGCATTATCCACAATGTTGAAGTTTTTTTGGTCGATTGATGGCGACGACGTCGTTTATGGCTTTTGATTTTAGTTTTTGCTTTTAGGCATGAAAAGAGCGTGCCGCCGCTGGTTGCTGTTGTGTGTTTAAAGAACAGAGCAGAAGAACGCAGCAGGTGATAGCCTTTATTGACTATGTGAACAATCTTTGAAGAACAATGAACGTGGTAGCGCAGCCAATGAACCAATTCTTAAAAGCGGGATCAAAACCGTTGAAATCGTTGGGAACAAGTTTTGTTTGTTATTTTGTTTGTTTGTTTTAAATTTGTTTTGAACACGCAGCAGCGGCCAGCGGTGCGCTCTTTTCATGTTTGAGAGCAAAAATTATCTACGACGTCGTCGTCAATCAACAAAAAAAACTTCCGTTTTCTAATTTTTACCAATACAAGCGTTTGCAAATTAGTTGTTTTTGATTTAGATTTTTTGGCATGAAAAAATAAAAACAAGTTGCTTTGCTGAACAATAAAAAACATATGATTTTTACTGAATCCCGTTCCAGGAAGAAACAAAGGTGCGGAGCGTGAAGAGCCGGCCAATCAGCGATATATTAACCAGATAGACTACATATCTTTCAGACTTTTAAAGAAGATGCGCTCCAACTCAGTGGTTTTTGTGATTTCGGCCATGTTGTTGTGTTTGGCACAGAACAGCGAGGGTAAATTTAAAAATACAGTGGACAGACCCGTATTCATCACCATTACGAGCTATTCAGCTGAAATTTGGAACCCTCATAGTATATATCATTTATATATCATTTAAATATATTGCAATATATCATTAGTAACCTTCATAATTTTCATAAACGCTGAAAAAATGTCCGAAAATCGTTGACGGCTGACTGCCTGGTATTTTAGCATCGTCCGGTTGGGGCGGCCGAGCCCGCAAAATCAAAAATTGTGACGCAAATGGCTGCTGCGACCAGTGGACTAGGGGTGCATGTGCGCGCAGGGTAGATTTGGGCGCGTGTGCAAAACGTGCCAAAATCAGGGAACGTTTTTGTCGGTATACATGCGGAGAGTGCGCAAAGGTTTCTCAAACAGGTAATAATTTTTTGGGTTCTGCGACTGAATGCGTTGGCAGACGTGGAAGGAAACTAGGAGCAATTCAAAATAGCCTAAGTGACCCAGCCTATTTAGAGAACTCGGATCACTTTTGCAATTTTGAACTTCCGCGTCATGCATGAATCTGTTTGCCTGTCTATGCGTGCAATGAGTATCGGGATCAAAAGAAAAGAATAGATTCAAAAACGCATAGGGAGTCCAAAGTTTATAATTTACAGTAGAAATAGAATTTTTCGGAAAAATACAGGGTGGGCCAAAAAAAAGGTTCCATTTTCAAACTGCTGTCACTGGCTGACATTTCAATATTATGAGCTGAAATTTTCGGCACTGATAAAACATGTGATGCCATTTTTCTGACAAAATTTTTATCCAGTTTGGTCAAGTAGATTCAGTTTTACAGCACAATGTTTAAAAATTCCCAAATTTTCAAAAAAAAACGGATTTTTAACCAAGAATTTAACAACGAATCATTGCTCATAGACATCCAAATCATCATCAAGGTTTGTCGTCCGGCAGCGGCTGGATGAAATTTTACGCGAAACTGGCGAGTCACTGCAGAAAAACTTTTAGATTTGCTCCCACCAGATAGCACACCAGACCCGTTGTTCTGCTGTCCACTTAACCATGACGAAACTGCAGAAAACTGAAACTGAAACACTGTTTTTATTCAAACCGCAGAAACACTTTTCAAAAGAAACAAATTAACAGACAGAGCAACACAGAAAACAAAAAATCAACTGAACAATTCTTTCTGTCGCAGTCGCATGGCTGCTGACTCGAGTCCGTTGTGAAACATCAGAATTTCGCTCGAGGTGCTCAAATGCAATTCAAGTGTGAGACCTTTCCACTCTGAGCGCATGATTTGAACTATCACGGGTATCCAAAAAGACCAATTGTTCACCTTCGCAACAGTTTCAAAATTGAATCACGCATCTTGATACTAATTTTTTCTTGCACTCATTTTAGTCAATTTGTTGATTTTTCGAGCTTTTTAGAAAATCTGCCACAGTGAGCGCTAGGAATTAAATATCGGAAAAAAAAATTTGTCAGTAAAATGGCAACGCATGTTTTATCAGTGCTGAAAATTTCAGCTCATAATATTAAAACACCAGCCAGTGACAGCAGTTTGAAAATGGAACCTTTTTTTTGGCCCACCCTGTAGAATTTTCGTGAATCTATTTTTTCGGCAACCAGAAAATCACCAAATGATGCAGAATGAAATGTAGCTGAAAATTAGCGGCGACTGAACCAAAAATGGCAGATGCCACCGAAAAAATGCTGCGGAATAATTTTATCATTTTTCGGCCCATTTATCTTCACATTGAAACAAATTTTTAAATTTGATGGTGAGAATAAGCAACAAATACGCATTATTATAGACAACACTGCTGAAAATCATTCAAAATGTTAATAATGGTGGAAGAGGGAAGAACGTTTCGTCGGCCGTCGCGTCGCAAATTTCAGCAATTTAGGGCAGGAACTCAGGGAGAGAAAGGTCAATTTGGGGGTGAGCATCGGCAGGGAAAGAAATTAAAAGTAATACGGTAAATGTTCAATAAAAACACGAACGGGCACGTATCCTAATCGCTATCTAACACTGTTCAGCTTATTTAACACCAAACAACAGGTTGTAAAAAATGATTTTCAGTGAAAAAGGTTTGGTAAAATTACGGAAATTTAAGCCGGAAAAATTTCCGAAAACTTTTTAGATGCCACCTCATTGAAACTTTTTTACATTTATAATTCTTTGTTCCTAAATATCAGAGTTCTTTATGATTCAAGACATCAACATTGCTGCAACCGTACCGCAGCAGAAAACTTGCGCAAAAGAGAAGAAAGAAAAGGAAGAATGGTTGGACAAAAGGAGAAAGGCGGGCATGCAGGACGGTTGTTCGTTGGGTATCGAATGCGAACCGGACGGTAAAGAATTCTCGCTTTTCAAACGCTGTTTTTATTGTTTCGTGGTGTGTATCAGTTCTTCACGCGCCTGCCCGCACACTTTTACGTTTTTCATTGCATATCAAATTTGGATGCTCAGTTGCCGGGGCATTCCATTTTATATTTTTTAATACTTCTTAACCACGCAGGTCGCCGTTACAAAGCGAAATTGTGCAACTACTGCTGGCCGATGGGGCAACGCTGCTGGTGTGTCGACCAGGATACGGGCGTTCAGACGTCAGAGATGGTCAACGTTGACAGTGGAGAAAAGTTGCCGTGTGATTGAGTGGTTGTCGATTTGATCGATTCTAATATTTAATTCCAAATGTAACTTATCACTGATCGTCTAGTACTACTTTCTTGCACTTACATTGTATCTCTCTATTCGTCAATGTCGAATTCAAAATTTGTCGAATTTATGAAAAATCATAGTTCAATTTGAACGGTTATAAAGAGGATCAGATCAGAAGAGCCTGGTGCTTTTTTGTGTTTTTTCTCCAACAATCCGACCTCCGTTCCTGCCACCAAATCGTCAAAATAGCTTTTTCCTACTGGCGAAACAACAGAATTTGAACACAAGAGCTGGAATTCGAGTAAATAAGGTACAGTATGGCCGAATAAATAAGGCAGTTCATCAAGGCGGGATCAGTCGCAGACTAGGAGTTGTCTTTTTTAGAAATGCCGAGATAATCTCCCAATCGTGTGTAAAAGGAAGAAAGAATGAACAGAATAGCACGAAGAATCAATTGATTTGAAAAAAACACGTCAAATTTTACACACAATTTGGTTTCTGAACATCTTTTTTTCTTTCGTTCAAATTTCGCGCGCTCCTTGCACCCTGAAAAAAGCTGCCATGTTTAATCGGCCATTCCGTAAACAAAACTGAACGCAGGGAAATGCACATGTACAATATGAAGCTCAAACAAAATTGAATGGACTGGACTGTTCAAATCATCAAAAAATGACAATGAATATGTCAAAAGTGCGGAACTTGATTCGCATACACTTCACAGCCAAGATTCAATGATCAAAAAACCCGCAGTTGAAAGAACAAAATAATAAAACATGAAATCAACCAAACTGATTGGGTATTCAATCGTGTTCCAAAGTCGCACCATTATTATTGAACATGGAAAACCACAGCAATATTTAAAATGTGAAATCGAAATTGGAAATGAACAAACAAACCAACAAACAAACAAAAACGAACAAACCAAACAAAACCGAAAGTGAACACGACTAAAACACGAATCTGCCGACCGATGCGCTCACTGCCTGCCGTTGCGCGCGACCGTGGCGGCGTGTCCCTGCTGCGGCGACTGTGTTTTGCCGCCTGTGCTCGGCGTGTTCAGCGGCACCGCGTGGTCGGGCGTACGCAGCAGCGGCGTCCGATTGACCGTGTGCGGGATGGTCGGGGCAGACGTGTCCAGCCAGTGCGGCGTCAACGCCTGCTCCGGTTGCACCTGCGAACCGGCACAACACGCCAATGCTGACGGTGGACAAATTGAGTGCAACAGTCTACTGGGTAATCATAGGGAACCGGCTGATTGGTTGGTATACAGTGGCGACGGTGATGCAGGCATTGCTGTGCGGGCGGAGTTACTGTCACCGGCTATATACAAGTGTGGTGCTCCAACCAATCAGCAAATTAAACAATAATTTACAAGTAGACAGTAGCCGGTCGGAAAGGCGGGAGATTAGGAAAGGAACGGCGTTTTGTCATTTTTGCCTGAACACCAAAAAAAATCAGTTCTTATAACCGCTGTTACAATATGCACGACGACATCGCCACCGCGAACCACTGATAAAAGAGCGTGAATACGACACAGGTGACAGTTGGCTTTTGGCACGCACGTGAAAACAGGCCGGATGGCCGCTCAACGGCAGCAACGGCCGCGACGGCTGCACGAGCACTTTGTACGGCGACGTGGCGTTGTCCTTGTCCGTGAACGCGTCCGTGGCGCCGTCCACCATCGCGTCGTCGGCGTCGTCGCCGGACTGCCAACTGCGCATCTCTTGGTACATCTGCATCGAGATTCGCGGTCACGAAGGAAACAAATGCTCCTCTGTTTCATGCAAACTAGATTTTATGTTTTTAATTGTCCGTTTTTGTTCGCAGAATACAGAGCACGCGAAACTTTGCAGTACAGGTAGGAAGAACGTAGTATCGGGTTTTTCGTTAACGGAAAGATCAATAAATGTGGCTGATCATGTTTTCGTGATAGATCATAGATTGGTGATCACGTGATGCATGCTTTTTTGTGCAGGTATAGCTGTGGATGCGGGCTCTGTCCTGCACAGAAAGAAAGCACGCATCACGTGATCACCAAGCAACCAATCAGCCAATATGATTTCGAGTTCGATCGCAGTTTTCCAAAAAACTGCCGCAAAAAACCTTGAACTCACGAATTTCGCCGAGAATCCATTCAATCGTGAAATCAAAAAAAAACCACGAAACTCACCGACAGCAGAATGACGGTGAACCAGAGCTGCACGACGGCGTAGCACGTGAGGACGACGCCGAAGACGCAGACGACACGCGACAGATGCGGCGACTGCTCGACCGCGTCCGACCACGTTGACAGCAGCAGCACGGCGACGAACACGGCGCTGTACAGCACCAGCAGCAGCTGCGCGAGAAACGCACGGACACACGAATGTTTTTGGGAACACGAGTAAACATCGGAAACGCTGGCAAATGCGCACGAATAAACAGCGGAGGACCTAATGATACCGACCAGCTGGCACCCACCGGCCGTCTCTGACCGACCCGTCTGTCCCCAACCGTCCTTTGCGTAAAACGCACGAATCACTCCGACAACACTGCTTGAACAGCACAAAGTGCAAAATGGACTCAGCGTTTCGAGAATGACGATTTATGGAGAGAAGATCACTCCGCTCAATCACAGTCACATTTCTTGACTTGATAATGATCAACAACAGCACACTCGAACAAATAATCATTTCAGAAGGTTAGCCTGGTTAAACTGACTGCACTTGAACAAACCGCTGTCAAAAATTCTGACCGCGATTTCTCGCTTCCAATTCAAAAACCGTCTTAAAAACAATTGAAAAATGATCAAACGAACCAAAAGAGTCAAATCTTCACCATCAACAACAAACAATTGTATGCCAGCCCACACCTGAACAATAATCTGCGGCAGAATGCAGCAAGCAGACGGAAATGCTTGGCGACGCGAATAGAACTGATGATCGTTGCAAAAGCGCCATTTCACCGTAGCCAGCAGCATCATGGGACCAGTGACGGTCGTCAACAACGGCACGGACAACATGAACGAGCCGTAGATGTCCGTGCCCGCATTGTCCCGTTCGGCATGGTGGATCGTTGTTGTTGCCGTGCCGACGATGATGTGATGTCGATCGTCTGTCACATTGTTTTTCAATTTTTTCTTTTTTTCGAAAGCATCACCGCATACACCCCAATCTGGAGTCTGGACTCTGGACCCCTAGTGAATTTCAATTTGTGTTTGACACAGTTTATTATTTTGACTTTTGCAAAATGCATTTTACCAATTATATCATCGTTTTCAACTACCAAAATTCCCAAAAATTTTGGATGTGAAAAAACGGTTTTTTGTTTTGCAAGAAGCGGAAATGGCATCTTTTTTAAAAAAAGGTTTTATTTCTCATGCCAACCCCTAGCTGCGGCCAATCGATTCTTACCGTCTGTTCACAAGACTACACTCCTAGATCACAGGCACACAAGACCAAACAATCAATGAAACAACCAGTACAAACAAAGCGGCTTTGGTCGTCTTGAAATAATGTTGGGTCCAAATCTGCCAAGTTGATCAAACAAAATTTTTTTTTCCAAAATTAGGTCAATCCAGATCTGCCGAGTTCATCCATGAATTTTTTTTGGGATCAGCTCAAAAGAAACTAAAACTGGAAACTCACGCGCACCGCACCTTCACCAACGCCGCTGACCAGTCGATACAGGTCGTAATCAGAAATGAGCGCGTAGTAGAGCAAATGTAGAATGGCAATCGCGATCAGTTCGCAGAGGAAGATCAGTGTCGCCGACACGACGAAGTTGCTCGGCACGCAGCACACGGCGAGCCGCTGAACATGCAGCAACAATTGAAAATCGTGGTGACCAATTGGAAAGCTGCCCAAACCAAAGCCACCATGATAACATGGCGTTTGCTTCACTTGACACTTCAGAAAATTCATTCGTTTCCAATTATTCAACCGCTCAGTAAATAGGGACATGGTTGATAAAAACAAAAAAACGCATTTTTCAAATTGGCCAAACCGTAAACGTAAAAACGTAAATAAAATGTAATCAAGTAAACTGACACAATTCTTTTCCTCTTCGAGATTTTCAAACTTTTCAACCATGTCGACGTGCTGCGTCACTTGGCTTGACTCGGTGGATCGTGGACCAGCGATGGGACTTTTCGGACGGCTGTTGTAGACGGCGGCGGCGGCGCCATACGGCGGACTCGCATCGTTGTTGTTGTTGTTATTCCACGGAATTTGACTTGGACTCACACTCAATCGATTGGATGATTTTGACATTTTTTTCTCTTTTCTAAAGTGCAAAATAGGGTTCGAAAAAAGTGAATTAAAATTAAAATATTCCTTTTTTATTAATTAAAAATTTTTCCAAAATGCCGGAGGAAAATCTGATGGTCAAGAAAAATTGGGATCATTCGAACCGCGCTGATGCGCTGAGTTTGAATATTACACTTTTAGAACAAAATACTGCTGTTTTGGCCCTCAAAATTGGCAAACTTTTATGAAAATTATCCTTTTCCATCAGTACCGTGGGCGGGGGGGGTGGGGGGGGACTACACCCCCCCCCGCGCCCCCGAGACCGTCGGGTGGGGGGGGGGGGGGGGGGGACCGGGCCACCCCCCCCCCCCTAAAACCGGGCACCCCCCCCCCCCATCGTACCCCCCCCCCCCCTCGAAAATTTGGCCGACACCCCCCCCCCCCCCCCCCCATGAAATTGTTTCTGCCGGACACCCCCCCCCCCCCAAAATTTTCTGCACACCCTAAATTTTTTTTCGAAAATCATGATTTTTTGTCTATAAAGTCCATAATATAAGCTGAATATATGATAACTTGACCATCTTCATTGTAATTTCAAAGATTTTGCAGCAAAATTTAGCGTTTTTCCTTTCAAATTTAAGCGAAAAAATTTCATGGGGGGGTGGGGGGGGGGGGTGGGCCCCCCCACAGAAAATTTTGAAAAAATGCACCCCCCCCCATGGGACCCCCCTGGGGGGGTCCCACGTTACCATAGGTTGGACCCCCCCCAAACTTTTTGGTCGGCACCCCCCCCCCCCCCGGCACCATACCCCCCCCCCGAAAATTTTTTTGGGCCCACGGTACTGTTTTCCATAGTTGTTCTAGGGGGGGGGGCAGTAGCGAAAGTGCGGGGGGGTTGGGGGGGGGTTCGACCCCCCCTCAGCCAAAAATCCTGCCCGTGCACGGGCAGATACCCGTGTACCCCCCCTCCCCCCCTTTACCTTGACACGGGTACTAGACTCCCCCCCCACCCCCCTCCGCGAGAAAACACGGGATCGCACCCCCCCCTCACGGTGGTCAATCTCATCTCAATTTTTTCCAAAAATACCGAATATTTTGCATTTTTCTTGACGTTTGTGTCTGTCCCTGCATAGATTTTGTTGTTTCTGACCAAACAAGCAGCTTGTTTGCACAAAATATTCTGTATTTTACAAGAATTTCTGTGTTTTTCTAAGGCAAAAATTTGGTATTACCCGTGCGATCCCGTGCACCCCCCTCACGAAATTTTTCTGCCAGTGCACCCCCCCCCCCCTCAGGAAAATTTGCTGCCCGTGCACCCCCTCACCGAGAAGGCACCTGACCCCCCCCCTCTAAAATTAGGCAAACACCCCCCCCTCACCCGAGGTCCCGCTTTCGCTACTGGGGGGGGGCTGGGGCTTTCAAGTCTATCAGACAGGTTTTTTTCGGCTCAGCTATTATCTATCTAAAAAAAATTTCAGCCAGCTATCTATCTGAAAATTTTTGTTTTCGAAGACATAAAATAAGTCAATTTTTGACCAAAATATACCATTTTTGCTCGTAATTCTTGAAAATTTCGCTAATTTTAGGTAAAATGCGCGTTTATACTTGATTTTTAGTGTGTTTTTGGCATTATTTTGCTGTTTTTATAGCTTTTTAGCATTTTAGCTATCTATCAAATTTCAAAATTTTGACCGCCCCCCCCCCCCAAAGTCACATGCCCCCCCCCCCCGCGCCCCCCCAAATCTTTCCAGCTATCTATCTATCTGGAAAATTTGCTCCAGCTATCTTATAGGCCCCTCCATCCAACCAGTACCGTGGGCGGGGGGGTGGGGGGGTACACCCCCCCCCCCCAGAGCCCCAGAGACCGTCGGGTGGGGGGGGGGGTGGGGGGCACCGTGCCACCCCCCCCCATAAAACCGGGCACCCCCCCCCCCCATCGGACCCCCCCCCCCCCCGAAAATTTGGCCGACACCCCCCCCACACCACACCCCCCATGAAATTTTGTCTGGCGGAGACCCCCCCAAAATTTTCTGCACACCCTAAATTTTTTTTCGAAAATCATGATTTTTTGTCTATAAAGTCTATAATATAAGCTGAATATATGATAACTTGACCATCTTCATTGTAATTTCAAAGATTTTGCAGCTAAATTTAGCGTTTTCAGGATCAGGATTTCACGCGTTCATTATTGTTGCTGCATGCGGCTGATGTAACACGTTTCGTATATGATAGAAAGTGGCTATGCGAGCAACAACTCTGTCATATACGAAACGTGCAACATCAGCCGCGTGCAATAACAGTAGTGAAAGCGTGAAATCCAGGAAATCCTAAATCCTGAGTCGACGCTCATGCACGTTGGGAAATCGATAACATGAGCAGCCAATACGAGCCCAGAACTGCCGTGTATGTTTTGTTACTCGCAGAGCCACACCCTCATATATGGAACTTGTAACATCAGCTGCGTGAAGCAAACAAAACTGACTGTGACCAGACCAGATACGTTTTGATTCAATATTTGAATTTCCCGCCAAACAAAAACATTTTTTCCAACTACGTTTATTTTGGCCGATTTTGGGCCAATTTTATTTATTTTTTGATTTTTTCAAATTTTGGAGCACTTTTTCAAAAACATCGGGTCTGTAGTTTTATCAACGCTTTTCTGGCCTAGCCGACCCGACATCAGGTCTGTAGTTTTATCACACAATTTTTATCGGGTCGGGTCTGGTGCGGGTCTGTAGTTTTATCAATGCCCGTAAATGACGTCACCAAAACAAAATCTGCAAAGTTCCGCCATACGGGAGTCATTCGGGCGGGAGGCGCTTGCATATCATATGTGGTTCTTCGGACCGTTTCAACGGACTGATTGATTTAGCACAACTTTGATTTTTGAAATTTTTTTTTAAATTTTTCTTTAAAAAAAAGGTTGGCCTGCATAAGCCTGGCGCTTCTTTTTTAACACGCACGCGCACGCGGCATCGGCATGCTCATGCTCATGATCCACTAGCGCGCCTGCACACGCTCCGGCCTCAATAAAAACTTGTTCAAAACGCAATTGTTCTGACATCTTCCTTGCTAAAAAGGCTTGGCTTAGGTTAGGATTGGGTTAGGATCACGTTGGGCTTAGGATTAGGCTTTGGGATTAGGATTAGAGTTTGGTCCGTTTAAACAATGTCCGACAACCAGCGTGTTTGGAAGGTCGAAATCTGGGAGGGGGGTCTGCCCCCCCCCCCAAATTCGAGAGGGAGGGGGGTATTTTGACCAAAATTTGGGGGGGGGTTGCCCGGGTGGGGGGGTGTCGACTTGTTTTATGGGGTACCCCCCCCATCTCGACCCCAAATGGTAAGCCAAGCTTTGCGACGCTCAAAAACTTTTCATTCCAAAAGCTGTTCGCCTCCTAATAAATGACCAACATGTGTATGGCGGCACTAATAGCTGTTTTTTGGCGGAGGGCCTTCCCCAAAAAAATCGCTTCCTACCTAAAATTTTAGCCTTTGAAAGTATAAAACAAATCACTTTTGACCCAAAAAACCGTTTTTGCTCGAATTTACTGCAGACAATTTATTTCAGACAAAATATGCATTTATTTTTCAGCGTTTTTCGCATGCGACACTCAAAAACCTAGAAAATTGGTGAAACAGTCCATAACGCAAAAAAGTCGCGACAATGCAATGTTGGCAATGTTGACGTTGCACAAATGTTGTGTCAAGCAACAAGCACGGACAAAATGTTGGCCTCATTTAGTCCCTGCATTGCAGCACATGAATGTGGGCAATAGCAGTGACTGAAAACGACCTGACTGGTTTAAAACACTGAAAAAAGCACAGTCGGTTGTTCTTCTTTGTACACTGCCTAGCGATTTGGTTCAGTGATAATAAAAATAATAAATAAATGCGGTAATTTGCTGATGTAAACGTTACTATCGTTTTTTGTCACCGTTTCAGCTACCGGCTCAGCTGCCGAGCTGGCATGGTACAACAGCTAAATCGCAAATAGTATGGTAAAGTTCTCTCAGTACGGTTTGACATTGCTTTTGTCAGCTTGCTGTTGCAATTTCAAACCCCCCAGACCATGTTGTTAACTTGTTATTTAAAAAACTGCAAAATGCCCGAGCGGCACATGTGCACAACACAACAAAAAAGAAAATTTTATTTGTAAACCACAACTGGATTGCCACTGTAGATTATAGTCTTGCCTTCCGTTTTATTTTCAACGTTTAATCAATTTTAGGGCGTGCCACTCTTGGCGCGGTGCACTGAAGAAAAAAGCGTAGACATGTAAAAAGTTTTAAAGTTGCACCACCACACTGTCTAAAATATGGAATTCTGAATTGCATTTTATTTCCATAGTGTTCATTCTTGTTCATTCCATAGTGTTCAGACTTCAGACCGTATGTATGCATGTATTTTTCTTCTTTCAATGCTTCCAGATTTCCTTCGACACAACAGGATGATCAGCACGAAATCAGTGGCTGGTGTGATTGCGGCCGTGTTGCTCGGTGTCGCTCACGACAGTGAAGGTGATTTTCAGTGAACCATCTCCAAGAAAAATAACTATACTGTTCAACTTGCTATAAAATGCAAAAATGGTCAGAACTCGTATGAATGCGACTTTGGAATGGTTTCAGGCGTGTCGAAAAGCTGCGACGCCAACGGCTGCTGCGATCGAGCGTACGCCTCGGACGCGTGCGTGTTCTGGGCCGAAAAGGGACACTGTAAGACGAACGCGAACGTCCGGGCTGACTGTCCGTATTCATGCGGCGAATGTGCGAAAGCGACCGGCAGAAAAAGTACGTAGTCACTCAAATTACACATGTCTGTTGTTACGCACAAAACTGATGGACAACAAACAGGTGACATACTGGCGTGTTGCGGTCTTGTAAAGAAGTTCGACCTTGGGCGTAGCGTGGGATTTTTGGGAGGTTTTGTAAACCGGAGAGATCTAAAATGCAAGACTTTACGGTATTTGGGGTGAAAAATCTGTGTTTCAAGTTAGAAAACGGTTTTTTCCAGCCGCCGATTTGGCTGAACCACCGTCAGAGAAGAAGATGACTTGCAAGGAAAAAGAGAAACAAGAGGAAGAATGGGCGACAAAAGCAAGAGAAGCGGGCATGCAGGACGGATGTTCACCGAGCATCAAATGTGAACCGGACGGTAAAAAATGTTTTCAGTGTCGACTGTTTTCATGCACTTAGGTAATTTTTATGTTATGAATTTCGATGTTACCGTGTTACCTCCAATAAACCCCCATGGGGGATTAATACGTCAGCGACTTTTAGGGGTGGGAGTTTATCGGTGGGGGGGGGAGGGATTATTGGTGGGGGGGGGGGGTTCATTTACAAACAAATTCTAGTGGTGGGGGTTTGTTGAAAAATGGCAAAAATACCTTGCATGGCCGGCAAGAAAGTCGCAGGAACTTCTACTTTTCACAGATATTTCATTTTGTAACAGCCTTTTGTAATGAAATTACTATTGACTCATCCCTTTGGGGCCTTTGGTAGCACAATTTCACCAATGTCACTGCATTCAGCCACTGAATTCGCTGGGTATGTGTGGGGGATTATGGGTGGGGGGTGGGGAATTATTCGGAAACTTGTCGTGGGGGTGGGGTTAATTGGTGGGGGGGGGGGATTAATGGGGGGGGGGTTTAATGGGGGTGTAATACGGTATGGATATAATTAAAGTTGCGAATTACACCATAATTTTCGCATTTCTGAAAATTCAACATTCAAACAGCGAAGATTTCGCTTTCTTTAAAAACATAAGGTCTCCGTTTGATACGCTGTTCTTGCAGTTTTATCGGAGTTCCTGCGGTTCGCGAAATAAAATGAAATGAAATGATGAAAAACATTATCAGGTAACGCAGAAGTTTTTTTTTGCTGTGCGCAGGTCGCCGTTTCAAAGCGAAATTGTGCAACGACTGCTGGCCGATGGGGAAACGCTGCTGGTGTGTCGACCAGGATACGGGCAATCCAACTTCAGAGAAGGTTAATGTTGACAGTCGAAAAACGTTGCCGTGTGATTGAGTTGGTTGATTTGATGGGTCTCATTTGTTGATTAATAATTGCAAAATACCAGTTGTTGTTGCAAAAACGTTACTGTTTTATTGTTCTCACAAAAAAAACTTAACTGGTTGAACCAGAAAGAACGAATAGTGTGCTGAATTAAAAAAATAATAATATTTCAGTTTTATGTATTCACCAAGTATTGCACTGAACCTATTGCACCAATTGTTGAATTACTATTGCACCACGTCATTGCACCTTTTTTGCGTTGAAACAGAAAAGCCAAAAGGTATTCAAGAATAAAAATGAACTTGTATTTTATATTATCTTTGCTTTTGGTTCTACGACTCAATGCGTGCTTCTAGTGGTATGAAAAAACTTTTTCATGCTTGACGAGGAAATTCAAAATTCGAGAACCCGGTCCTTAGAGATGCGGCTGAATCACTTGGGTCATTTATAATTGTCGCATCCAGCGAGAAACTCCTAATTGACTTTCGTTCGACGTCTGCAAACGCATTGAGTCGCAGAACTAAAAAAAGACAAAACCATTGATTCGAACAAAACCATAACCCATAAAGGCACAACACTGCGATGTGCACAAGCAACCAAACAAATAAATTGCAATTACCTCAAATATCGCAAAATGCAAAGGTTTTTCGTTGCAACGCAACCTTTCGGAAAATGAAATAACTTAAAGCGGAACTCTTCGCAGTTTAACGTGCATCAAGATAAAATCTTGTTGGTTGTGGTTCAGCTGATCGTATCAATCGTACAGCAGATAGTCGAAGTAATACAAAAAAAGCTGTGAAACTACAGTTTTGAAGTACAGTAAATTAAAACAAAACAAAACGTTATGAAAGTTATTCTGTTGGTTTTCATATTCTCCATCTACATTGCCGTTAGCAACGGTTGGTTTGTAAAAAAAGCTAAAAAATGAATCTTTATTATTCTGATGTTATTCTGATTTGATGAAGAGCGATGACATTTTTTTCAGGTGCTGGAACAAACAAGAGCAGCAAACATGGTGGGGACCAACTGACCAAGTGCCAGAAACAGCGACACGACGAACACAGAAAATATGAGCGAGACGACGATGACATGATGTGGTTGCTTGGAGTTCAGGATGGATGCACAGAGGAAACTGAATGTGAAAGCGATGGTGAACGAATTTTCAAGTTTCCGTTTTTCAAGGTAGTTTTTCAACCAAATCGCGTTTTATGAGTCAACGATAAAATCATTTGTTCTTTACAGGCCGTTTCAAGAAAATGCAATGCCAGGAATGTTGGCCAGCAGGCAAATCGTGCTGGTGCGTCGACCCAGAAACGGGTGCAAAGCTGACGGAGGAAAAGTATGCCAAGAACCCGGCAACGCGGCATCAGGGCGCTTGGGGTGACGTTGATTTAGACTGTGACCGTTACTGAGACATGTTTTTCTGGTTTTTTGTGGGTGGTTTAATAGAACTTAGAACGGAATAATACGATTTTCGGTCGGAGCCACGCACGCACGGTCATGTTTGTACGCACGCACGCACGCACGCACGCACGCACGCACGCACGCATGCACGCACGCAAACACGCTAGTCATCATGCCTTCATTGCAGGTTTAAAACAAACGACTCCAACACTGCCTTCCACCGATAGAAACCGTATGACAATCTAATGAATGCTTATTTTGTTGCCATGCACTGCACATCGAACATCAGGTCTAGCATTCACACTGATCCGATATGCACCATGTAACGTTAATAACGAAACCACAGTACGTAATACGGAACCAATGTTGAAGCCAAAGACGCAGTCAAACTCGGAAATCTCAATATTTGAATGCCAGAAAAAAATTTATTGAATTTAGAAAAATAAAACCGCTGTGGCGTCCCGAGAGTCTGTGTTTTTGCTGGAATAATTGACTTTCTCGCTCGGTATTCTTGGTTTTGCTGCATGGCTTGACACGACTTAATGAGGATACTGGCTTTTAGATAAACAAAATACCAGAATAAAAGAGTAGAAAACAGCAGTGATGATCAGAAAACAAAAAATGTCGTTGGATGAAATGGAAGTCCAGCGTATCTTGCGGCCAGTGCTCAGCATTCTGCAGTTCGGCGGCACAGTCTGGCAAGCGCCGCACGACCAGCCACATTCGCTGCGACAAAAACTGGCACGATTCCTGAAATGTGTAGTGGTTTCAATTGTCTCAGTGTCATTAATGACTTGTTTTGTAAAATATAGTCGAGCGATTGAGATGGCAAATGGTATGCAAATGACCAATCTGTTTTCTCTCCTAAACGTGATGTTTGTCGCACAGTTCGTGTTTTTTGGTTGGTACATGATTTACTGGACTAGCAGTGGCTCAATACGACGCTTGATAATCCAGGTATTATTGTCTTGATTTTGTCTTTTTTAGATTTTTTTTGCTTGTGTGACTCAATGCAGCATAGAAAGAAACTGGTTTTCATTGACAGAAAAAACCGGAGCAGGTTACGTGCAAGCGGTCCTGAAGTTAAGCCAAACTGTCGAACGAAAAGTGCATAAATATCACAAATGAGGCAATGATCACAAAAATCACAGTGAGCAATGATAAGCAATGATAACCATTATCGCTGTTACTTCCACGAAATTGGAAGAGGGGTTTGAACCCAGTTTCAGGTGTTTGTAAACAATCAACTTGCGTTGGCCTTCAGCGTATCTTCGAATGTTGCTTATTCATAGGTTCATGGTGATATGGGTGAAACGGTGTGAGCCAAAAGTGAACTTTTATAAAATAAAAACGTGTACTTTTTCCAGCACTGAAACAGAGCAGAAATTTG
>JASANC010005525.1:0-27422 GCA_030248135.1 Theristus sp. LFF4_11 | reverse complement strand
GAAAACATATTTTTCTTGTTTTTCGTTTCCGGACCGATTTCGCCCATTTCCACGACCGATTCGCTCGAAATCGTCACGATTCAGCATCTAGAGTTGCTTACGTAAGAAAACTAACCCAATATCCGTGATCAGCGCATTGAATTACCATGGAAAACACCCTTTTCTTGTTTTTCGTTTCTGGACCGACTTCGCCGATTTCCACGGCCGATTCGCCGGAAATCGTCACGATTCGGTATCTAGAGTTGCTCACATAAGAAAACTAACCCAAAATCCGTGATCAGCGCATTGAATTACACTGGAAAACATAGTTTTCTTGTTTTTCGTTTCTGGACCGTTTTCGCCGATTTCCACGGCCGATTCGCCAAAAATCGTCACGATTCAGCATCTAGAGTTGCTCACGTAAGAAAACTAACCCAATATCCGTGATCAGCGCCTTGAATTACCATGGAAAACACCCTTTTCTTGTTTTTCGTTTCTGGACCGACTTCGCCGATTTCCACGGCCGATTCGCCGGAAATCGTCACGATTCGGTATTTAGAGTTGCTCACATAAGAAAACTAACCCAAAATCCGTGATCAGCGCATTGAATTACACTGGAAAACATAGTTTTCTTGTTTTTCGTTTCTGGACCGTTTTCGCCGATTTCCACGGCCGATTCGCCAAAAATCGTCACGATTCAGCATCTACAGTTGCTCACATAAGAAAACTAACCCAAAATCCGTGATCAGCGCACTGAATTACCCTGGAAAACACTTTTTTCTTGTTTTTAGTTTCTGGACCGATTTCGCCAATTTCGACGGCCGATTCGCCCGAAATCGTCACGATTCGGTATCTAGAGTTGCTCACATAAGAAAACTAACCCAAAATCCGTGATCAGCGCATTGAATTACCCTGGAAAACATATTTCTCTTGTTTTTCGTTACCGGACCGATTTCGCCCATTTCCACGACCGATTCGCTCGAAATCGTCACGATTCAGCATCTAGAGTTGCTCACGTAAGAAAACTAACCCAATATCCGTGATCAGCGCATTGAATTACCATGGAAAACACCCTTTTCTTGTTTTTCGTTTCTGGACCGACTTCGCCGATTTCCACGGCCGATTCGCCGGAAATCGTCACGATTCGGTATCTAGAGTTGCTCACATAAGAAAACTAACCCAAAATCCGTGATCAGCGCATTGAATTACACTGGAAAACATAGTTTTCTTGTTTTTCGTTTCTGGACCGTTTTCGCCGATTTCCACGGCCGATTCGCCAAAAATCGTCACGATTCAGCATCTAGAGTTGCTCACATAAGAAAACTAACCCAAAATCCGTGATCATTGAATTCCTACGGACTAGACTTTTTTCCTATTATTTTTCGTAGTTCAGACACAATTTGTAAGAGTGAAAAACTGATACTCAGTCAAAATGCTACGAACTTTCAAAAACTGCACAATTTTGACTAAAAAAGTGCCCGGGCAAAAAATAAACTAAATTTTCAAAAAATACGGATGAAATTACCCTAGGAAAAATTTTTGTTCGACTGTGAAAGTGTCCCAGCTAAAAATTGAAAGGGCGAACACTTAAAACCAGCTGAAAACCCTCCGAACTTTTAAAAATGCCCAATTTTTACCCAAAAACAAGGTCTGGGTAAAAAAATGGATCAATTTCTCAAAATCTCCGGATGATTTTACCCCAGGAAACATTTTTTTTCTATTGTGAGACGACTTCAGTTAAGAAATGCAGGTGCGAACACTTGAAACCAGGTGAAAACCCTCCGAACTTTTAAAAATGCCCAATTTTTACCCAAAAACAAGGTCTGGGTAAAAAATAAACCAATTTCTCAAAATCTCCGGATGATTTTACCCCAGGAAACATTTTTGTTCTATTGTGAGACGACTTCAGTTAAGAAATGCAGGTGCGAACACTTGAAACCAGGTGAAAACCCTCCGAACTTTTAAAAATGCCCAATTTTTACCCAAAAACAAGGTCTGGGTAAAAAATGGACCAATTTCTCAAAATCTCCGGATGATTTTACCCCAGGAAACATTTTTGTTCTATTGTGAGACGACTTCAGTTAAGAAATGTAGGTGCGAACACATATGATTACACTACTGAAAAAAAAATACAAAGGGAAATAAGTAACACTGTTTTCAGAATAGGTTTTTCGTGTCTACAGCGTATGAAAACTTGTCCGATGAAAATTTTTTCGCGGCTCCAAGCACAACTTTGGGTGTTCGTTTCGTGTGCACAGAACCAAGTTTGTGGCGTATACTATGATCGCTGGAGGCAGCGAGCAAATTTGAAAAAAGCGCGCGAGGGAATATTCAGCCATATAATGCGTAATGCGCTCTCCGCTCGCTGCGCTCGCTCGCGCATCCGCATGATTGGTCAACACACGCAAACAAATGTAGTACATCTAGCTGGGTCACCCTGTATTTTGTATGTTCATGCGTTTCTACTTTGTTTTACGTTTCACAAAGCCTGCTTTCAGCTAGTCAGTGAGGCATTCACCACTCTGTCTTGTCTAGAGTACTTTCTTGAAAATCAATCATTAATTGCTTGAAAGTTGTTGTGATACGGTATGGCCGATTAAACATGGCAGCTTTTTTCAGGGTTCAAGGAGCGCGCGAATTTTGAATGTAAGAAAAAAGACGCTCAGAAATCAAATTGTGTGCCAAGTTTGACGCGTTTTTTAACTAATGGATCATCCGCGCTATTCTGTTCATTTTTTTCCCGTTGCACACATGATTGGGAATTATGTTTGCATTTTTGAAAAAGACAATTCCTAGTCTGCGACGGATCCCGCCTTGATGAACTGCCTCCTTTATTCGGCCATACTGTACGTGATTTTTAACAACCAGTGTGAATGTGGGGCACCGCGGGCGCGGTGCCCTTTCGAGAAAATTCATTTGCCGGACCCGCTACAGGGAGGCGCAGCGTGGTACACCACAGGTTCGGACGAGTCTTATGACAGGAAAAACTCATAAAATTTTAATGTGATTATTTGCTGGGGGTCGTTTCCGCACGGTTTTGATACCCGCTCAAAAATACGGTTTCTTTATTGTTGCAGGGTTTCGAGTGGAACAAATACAATCAGACGCATTACGATTTGGACAACCCACCGCCGAAGATTGTTCAGGGATACCGGTTCAATGTGCGTTCTCTTTTTTTTTGTCTGCAGTCGCACGGCAGAACATAAAATTAGTTTAGGCATTCCGTTGCATTTGAATTTGGCATGTTGATTGGCTGCATCGCGCTAATTGGACCAATCAGCAGCCTACGATTCAGGTCTCCGTCTGACATGCTGTTCCAGTGTTTTTAAGTGTAACAGCTAACCAAAATTACAGAGAAATCTTCTTGCAGAAAGAAAACAGTTTCAAAGTATTGTGAAAATGCATTTTTTTCGCAGATTTTCTACCCCGATTTACTGGATCCGTCCGTTGCTCCGGAGTTCAGTGTGATCCCGTGCGACGATCCGGATTTTGCGGTGCTCAAGTTTCACGCTGGCCCACCGTACGAGGTTGCAATTGTGATTTGCTGTGGGCACCATGCAGACTCGCTGCAAAAAGTTGATTTGGGCGTTGATTGGATGTGGATTGGATTGTCAATGAACGCTAATCCACCATGTGGTACAATTTGGCACTGTGTGTATGTATGCCAGTGCTTTGTTCGTGACTGCAATATTGGCCTGAGATATGACAAGCAACTTTTAACGGTCTTTAGACAAACGTATCAATATAACCGATTTGAAAGCTACAGTCAAACGGGAAGTCAAACGAAATTTCTGTTCTAAATATTTGAATCTGTCACGCTGATTGGCTGCATCGAGCAGATTGGACCAATCAGAGGGCGTTCAATTCGAGAGCACCTAATCAGCTGATTGCCCATGAATCACAGTTCGATTGTAACCTGTCATTTCAGGATATCGCGTTTAAGATCGTCTACCGTGAATGGGAGACGGGACACAAGCGCGGCTACCGGTGTCAGTTCCAGAATGGTATTTTCCAATTGTGGTTTCATTTCAAGCGATACCGATATCGTCGATAGAGGATTCATGAAAATGTTGTTGCTTTGTGAACCCGCTTTGGTTTGTGCTGATTGGCTTATTGCTCGACGTCGATTTGTTGCGAGTGCGACAAGTCCCGTTTTTTTTCGAAATTTCAAATCACGCGATTTATTTTCATTTCAACTTTTATGTTTTTAAGTTTCCATTCGAAATACAATTTATACTCTATTTCGGCAAAAAAACAGATAGATTGTTGTTTGAAAAAACAGGAAAAAGGCTGCAAAAAATCTGCTGCGCGAAGTTGAGAGACATTCAAGAATCGTCCGAAACCGTAGTTATTGCATTGCAACAAACCGACACGAAACATTAATTCAATGATGTAGCTGATTGGTTACAGTCATTCCAAGACATACCAGTTCAGCCAATCATCGTGGCACACATGAGTTGTTGGTTTGAATCAGAATTTGGTTATTGTCCTGCAAAACGCCACATCAGTTATGTTCTTGTTTTATTATTACTTTAACAAACTTGAACAAACAAATCGATTTAATAAAAGGTGACTGGCGAACAGAACAATATTGGAACAAAGCCAAACAGTGCGGTTTTTTTTTATCACATCACACCTTGCAAAACATAATATTCCTTTTTATGCAATGATTGATTTTCTGAAAAGAAAAATGAGGAAACGACGTTTTTATTATGCAAGACAAACGAGAATAGGGTTCGGTTTGTTCTTTGTTGTTTTGTTTCTAGTTCAGATCTCTCAAATCAAAAAAAATATGTGACCATTAATCGAAACAAAAGATTGGCCATAAAGGAACAACTCAAACGGCAACCAAGAAAAAATGTGGTACGTTGATAAGCTCGATGGATAAAAAAGCAAAATATGATATAATGCGGACGAAAAAATGGTCACAAGTAATATCAATCAAAATTAAGAAAAAAACTAACGCAAGAAAAATCAACCCTGTCTGGAGTGAGAAAACAGCAAATAAAACGGAAAGAAAATAAACGTGAGTGTGAGACGCAAAAAAGAAATCTATGAAAAAAGTCATTCAGAGGAAATCTGTCTTTTTGGACAAGAGATTGCGGCGCAAGCTCGGAACAGTAACACTTTCATGTACAACTTTCTGATTGTAAATTCGAGATTTTCAAAAAAATTGAAACCAAACCAATAAACGCTACACTGCAGAAATTTAACAGTAAGTGGTACAGTAATATTCTCTACATTCAATAAGCGGGGAAGCACACGCGAATCGAATAAATTGAACACACGAAAACAATCCACAAATTACCAAACAATAAATCAATGTTAAGTTGCACACACTGTATAAATACAATCAAACACATGAAAAAACTTCACACGCTGGTTGGTCAGATGTTAGAGACACTAGACACAGAACACGCGTTGTCAGCGTCAAAAATGTTGAATAATGAAAAACAAACAAAAACAAGAGAAAATCACAGACCATAAAGTAATGTAAGAACAACTAAAAAAAGAACTGTTTTAATTGTGAAAGCATTCGATAGAACAAACATTTTTGCCGTTTTCACTGTGCTGTCTGACAGCTGATTGGTTCGTTCACGTCCAATCAGTTTGTCAGAGATAAAAGCTTAGTGAAAATCGCAAAACGCGACTCACAAAAAAAGTTACAAAATAAATCCGCAGCTAAATCTCAACCGTCCGAGCTGTCAGTGTCGAACTCCGGATAGCCGGACGCCCGCAACGGTTGCAAATGTCTCGTCCCGCCGGCAGCAGCACCTAGTCTCGGACTGTCGTTGTTGTTCGCGGCGGAGCGTTTGCCGACGCTCCCGGCGCCATTTTGACCCAAAATGGCGGCGGGCGATCCGTGAAGCCCGTTGAAACCGGAGCCGGAGCCGGAATTGTTGCCCGACTTTGACTGAATCGCCGCCGAATAGGACGGCGGTGGCGGGATCGCCGTAGACGGGACCAAATTTGAGTAGGCCCGAAGTGCGCTCGTGCCGCCGGGCGCGTTGCCGCCGCTGGAGCCGCCGAGTGAATGCGCAGCTGCGTTACTCGAAGACTGACGACTGTTGCGCCCGTGGTGACCGCCGGCAAGGCCGTGCCCTGCGGCCGTGCTTGACGTGGCGCCTGCAATTGGGCACACGACAGTGGTCGTTGTGTAAATTGGGTCAAAGTTTGGCCCAAGGCACGGTCAGTTGACTTTATGTGAGCTCACTTGCGGGTACGCGTTGAGCAACTGACGGAGTCAGCGTTCTCTCAATGGTTTTTTAAATTAAATTTTGTGCCACACTGGTGTGCAGCCAGTTTTTATATGAAAAGCGAGTGAAAATGAATTTTTATACCAAAAAATTCAAAAAATACCCAAAATTTTAAACCGCGTACCCGAGTTGACGCTCGCTGGTCGCGGCATGACGCCGTGCGAGTGCGACGCGAGCGCGGACGACTGCGCCGGGCTGCTGATCGACCAGTTTTGAATGCGCCCGTTCACTTCGCTGAACCTTGGCCGCCGATTCGGCACCTCATTCCAGCATTCGACCATGAGGCTGGAGTAAAATAAGACTTTATATCAAACAAGCCGAAGACCACTGGCAAACGAAGAAGAGAAACTGCTAGTGATAGTCTCCTAGTCCAGGGTGTCTGACTGATGGGATGTTTCCTATTTGTATCACTGTGACAACTTCGAGTTGTCCTCAATTGGTGATATGACCCCATATGCCACGTTATATGGAGGACATGCACTTCGGCTTAGCGAACATCATATGCAAAAGAGTGGTGGTGTTCATCAATGATGTGCGCTTCCGTCATAACGTGAGCCCAAAAGCAAGATTTGTTCACCGAACCTGTACATTCGCGGCGGGCAATTGTGCGGGCACTCCAATAAACAGCGCGATCGAATCAATTCGATCACCTGTTCGTTCGTATAGCCGAAATACGGCTGCGAACCGTAACTGTAGATCTCCCAGAGCGTCACGCCGTACGCCCAGACGTCGGAGCTCTCTGAGAACTGGCCGTAGACGATCGCTTCCGGTGGCATCCATCGGACGGGCAGCATCGTTCTCGTCTGCATCCGGTAATAGTCGGCCGTGTACATGTCGCGCATCAGGCCGAAATCGGAGATCTTTATCGTCAGTCGATCCGTCACGAGACAGTTTCGAGTGGCGAGATCACGGTGAACGAAATGATTCGCCGCGAGGTACTCCATGCCGGCGGCGATCTGGCGTGAAAGAGTTCTGGTAAAATTTCGGGAGAAACTTGTTTTTTTGGGACGAATGATTTTATCTGCAGGCGTCGGCGCACGCACTTGTGCGGATATATTGCTTCTCAGTGATAAAACGCGCAAAACGGTGAAACGGTGCGTTTGCACACTGCACAATTGAATGATTAATCGAACAGTACGCGCTACGCGTACAAATGTACGTCCAACATTGCTTGGGATAACCATCCGTACCCCCTGGTTCGAAAACTAGGGGGTGGTAAAAAATAATTTGAACGATGGAAAATGCTTCAGAAATTTAAGACTTCACTTCGTCCCAAAACAGACAAACAGTACCTGAGTAGCAATGTGAAAAAAATCATTGTGGTCCAGGATCAGCCTTTCTCGATCTAATGTACTGATGGGTTCTCCATTTTCATTCAGTGTGTAAGGAGACCGAAGCAGCAGAAATTCGTGCAGATCGCCGTGAATCCTGCGACAAAAACAAACAAAATCAGGCATGAATTTAAACCGCCATTTGTTTACAGAAAAAAAATTCTGTTAAAACATTCGAATTTGATCAAAATATTCAAAAACAGCAGACGTGTTTCACTGTTCTGCTACTTATCTGACTAAAAGGAAGTTCAGGAAGTAAAGCAAAATAACTGACATGTACTCAAACACGGCGCATTTCGGTCGCACTGAACTGCAAATGCCGACTAGTCTCACGATATTCGGATGACAGAGCGAAGCTCCGAACTGGACTTCTTGCTCGAAATCCTTGGCCATCCGCGGTGTGGCGTCTTCTTTCAGGGTTTTGATGGCAACCTGGAAGGAAACTTTCATGTTGACCAGCTCTGTCGGGGACTTGACTATCTTGGACTGTGACTTGGGCAGGTCAACTCTGTGGACGCGCAAGTCCAAGTGTTGTAGACTCTCAGGCAGGGGTAAATTTTTGGCCAAACGCTGAAAATGTACCCAAACATCTCGTCCATACCTGCACCGGTTCGTCCATGTTCATCGCCGGCGATATCAGTTCACCCTTCCAGACTTTACCGAACTGGCCCTCGCCGAGCGGTTCGACGAGTTTCAAGTGGTCGGCGGCGATTTCCGGTATCGTCTGACTGACGGGCGGCGGGCTGGCGGGCGGCGGTGGCAGCAGCGCGGACAGCTCCAGTTGCGTCGCGGCGCCTTGACCGCCCGCCTGGCCGGCGTTACTGCCCGAGTAGGCGGAGCCGTTCATCTTGCGGTAGTAGCCGTTGTTCGCACTGAAACAATGGAGTACCACCAGAGATTTCGGCATCTCAAGATCACGCATTCCCAGGGGATTTTAACAAGTACGGTGCTTTTTTCAGAATTTGAGATCTGGAAACACCGATTTGATTGCATCGGGTCACTTGAATGTAGTTGTTGTGGGGTACTCAACAGTTTGATAGCCAATAAGTTCCAAAATGGAATGATAGCGGCTTTCTTTTGACAGTGAGATGCAAGTGAAATACTGGACCGCCACCCTGCCCGCTCAAGGGTTTCATGGAAAACGGTCACCTAAGAAATGAAAAAAAACCGTCCATATGTAACAGAGATCTGTAAATAAACAGATCACACCAGGAACACATAAACTATACTCGCCACCGACCTATTAGCGACCGAACCATTCGTGCTGCCGTTCTTCACAAGGTTGTTGCCGGCCGTCTGGCGTTTCTTATTCGCCTTCCGTCTACTCCGCCGTCGACACAAACAGCAACAGAGAAACAGCAACAGCAACAATAATAGGCAGACGAGGCCGCCCGCGAGAACGTACGGCCAGTGTTCACCGGCCGATTGCCACAGTTCGGCCCAATTCACCGGGCCGCTTTTGTCGGCGTTCCGTTCGTCCGTCGGACGCTGTGGTCGGCCGCCGGACGTTTGATCGACCGTGTCGAGCGACTAAAATGAGAAAAATTATATTCGCATATAGACGAGCTTTTTTCGATCTATTTTCGGCAGGTTTGCTGGATGTTTTGTACACTGGCTGATTTTGACGACGTTGTTTCATGCCAGCTTCAAATCAGTGTACTGTTTCATTTGAATGGTGCAATATTCCAACACTGCATTACTGTGCATAACTGCATGATTGCATAATGCAAAATTGCATAACTGCATAAAGGTTTTTGCAACTCCGATAATTTCCGTTTTCTGTGACCCTCTTTGGAATCCTCTTTATACTGTCAAAGCGCCCGCTTACAACTTCACCTATAGCCCAATTACCGTCGGTTGTGGAAAGCCGCCACCGGACGGCGCGTGGTGTCGCCGCTCCCAGTCGCTCAGCGCCGGGAACACGTCCGGCGGGCACTTTGGCACCTCGCACGGTTGTTCGCTGCCCGAACGGGTATAGCACCACGGTTGCGGACGGTTGTCGGGGTTGCGGCAGTAGTTGTGCTGTACGTGCGCGATCGGCTTCCCGGAGAGAAATCTGAGAAATAACGGGGCAAAAGCAAGTTTGATGAATGTGTGCGGATCGTAGTTTCGGCCTCTAAGAGGCTCCTCGCGGGCTTCAACTACAATTTGTACCTCCTCCGTCTAAGCAACAGTCGTGGACCCCCGCTCATTCCCTCAGAAGTAGACGGATCTCGTGCTTGGAACGAGGCAGCTGCTGCACAGTCGCTCAAGGCAGCTCGATGTGCTGTCTTGTAGACCAGAGAAATGCAGTCTATCGAGCACGGGAATAATATGCAGCTCACCACAAACGGCCCGACATATTTTGCTGGCTTTGAAACTTTGTTGAAAGCAAAGGTTGAAAGCTTGTGTTTCCTTTTGTGTCTTGCGTGACACTTATGGTGAGTCGAATGAAAACAACAATAAGCCGGCACAACAATCAACGACACTCACGGTATGCTGCTCGTGGCCGTCGCCCACTGCTGGCACAGCTCTCCGCTGACCGCCCTGTGCGCCATGCCCAAGTACGTCCGTCCGCTGCCGACGTAGCAGAAGTGCATCGCGTCGACGTCGCCGGGCGGCGGTTGTTCGTGCCTCTCTTGGCCATCGCTCGTCTGTTGGTCGTCGAGTAGTCCGCTAACAACCGGCACGCATTCGCCCGTGTCGGCGCTGTACGGCGGCAGTCGGTCGCAGTCCGGCAACAGATCGTCAGGCTCATCGCCGATCAGATCGTGCTGCGACGCGAGACTGTGAACGGAAATCATGCGTGATGAAGACGCTCGAAAAGTGAAGACCTTGCTCGTTCGCTTGATTCTTTCAATCGAACGCTGTATAAATACAAACAAGCGCACTGGCACACGGTGAACTATACCGTGCGGCATGGGTCGGATGTTTTTGTCCTGTTCAATGTCCCATCATGTGTCAAGTGTGGTCGGCGCTGGCCGGAACGGTACTAACACTATGCCGTTGCTTGCGCAAAATAACCACAAAGAAACCGGTGCCCAAAGGACAATTGTGCACCTGTACTCGACCGGACAGAGTTCGTCGCGCAGTTGCGTGCAGTCGTGGCGGCACATACGAATGACGGACGGACGACCACGGTGCGCACTGTGCTTGCTCAGCGGCGAGGCGGAGTCGTGGCGAAACGACGGCGGCGGTGGCGGCTGCGCGAGCGGCAGCGTCGACGAGCCGGCCGGGCGACACACGTGGAAGCGATGGAAGCAGCCGATCTTCTGCGAGAGCGAGGCGCACTGCGCTGAGATGGACGGATGCGCCGAGATGAACACGTTCGCCGCGATCACGTTGCGCTCTGAGCAGTGAAAACGGGGCATTTCTGTGTGGCGAACGGGGGCTTCTGACGGCTGCTTTGAAGCGTTCTGCGTGGCAGAACGTGATGTGCGCGACGAGTTGGTCGTGGACTGGCGGAAGTTGTGGTTTAAAAGCATCAGAGTTTCAATGAATTGTAAAGACTGGGTGCTCGTTTTCAGGATCGACTGCAATTTTAGCGAGAAGAGGAAGTTGGTTGGATCTCTTAGTTTTACCACGGTCTTGTGCAAGAAGAGGGGATGTTTTGAAATACTGACATAATTAAAAAAGAAAGGGTTTTCAGTACCGCCAAATTCAGTTGATCGCTACATGGAGTCGATTAGTCTCGAGTCACCGTGGTGGTCAATTTTTAGTTCCAGTATCATAAAAGAACTTAAAACACTCAATGTTTTCCCCGCAACTCACTCACCAATGTCCAACATTTTCTCCATGTCGGGGCTGACGATCAGAATGCTCTGACCGCGGAGGTATTTCGCGCATGCCGTCCCCCCGTACGGGACGCATGTGTTGTTACGGAGTCTCCTTGACCGTCCATCGATTGATCCAACCATCAGCCAGTCGTCGGAGCCACCGAACTGATCAATCATGTTCACGTTGTCGTTGTTGTTGATTTCGTCAAATTTGTCGAGTTTCGCGTTCTGATGCAAGTTCGAGTCGAAATTGGATGAGGACGAGGACGATGGTTGTAGGCGACTCGCGGGGTTGACCTGGAATCGATCGATAGAAAATAGTAGTCAATTTGCGGGTTTCGGGGGTAAATTTTTGGGTATTTTTTAACTAACAATCCCAAATTTGTCACACCGTGAAAGCGTTCAACGAACAAGCGCTTGACCACTTAGAGCTATGTGCGCCCAGGTCTTTTAGAATGGATCAGTCTGATTTTCGAAAACGGAAATGAGTCTTTCCTTGAAATTCATGTAATCCATTGGTGGATCCGTTCCTTACTAGCACCAAACCAATTCTTCAAAGCACACACCTTCAAAACGCCGGTCGTGTTTACAGAGCCGACCTCGTTTGCGGCCTCGCACCGATAGTAGCCAGAGTCCAACACCTCGAGCTCGTTAATAATGACCCTCGATTGGTAGTCGCGATTCTTGACGCGAATTCGTCGGTTTCGTTTCCATTCCAACGGCGCGTTGTTCTTGAACCAGCTGGAAAACGGGTGTTTTTTGGTGAAACTCTCGGTTTTTCTAGAACTCTAACAAAACAACTAAGAAAGCCAAGGCAACCCAAACTGATTGAACCGTTTTGATTGAACGAACAAAGGTTTGATTTTGAAATAAGTCGTTTTTGAGTCAAAAAACAACAAAATGAGTCGTTTTTTTAGTCTGCGGGCTGTAGATTTCGAAATTTTGCAAGAGTCTATGGCGAGCCTAGAAATACTCATCATGAAATGACTCATAAACTAAGACCAAGCGAATGAAACCGTGGTTCTACCATCTGCGTGTTTGGAGAAAATGCGCAACGCAGAAAATCTTCTCAGCTATTTGAGACTGAGAGATGCAGCGGCAGGAGACTACATAACGCTAAATATTTGTCAGCTTCCAAAATCTATTTTCACTGTTTCCCGTTTCCTTTTGGTTCAAATATATCAAACCCCAACCCTGCCACAACAAACGAAACCAACGTATAAAACCATGCCAAGCTATCTGTCTGTCTCATGAATGGATGTGGGGTTGCACACACACCGGCTCGTCATTTGGGAATAAAAATGAGCATGATAAAGCCGAGGTGCGAAATTTTCGACTGAAAAACTGTTATCTGCTTTCTATCAAGTTTTGCAAAATTGCATTCTTGAAAGTCGAAAAAAGATACATGCGCTTGACGTTTGAACTTTTGCGCTTTTTACATTAAATTATGATATAGACATACGGTAACGGTCTCAGCGCGAGCTGGTGAATTGCGCTTTTTAGCCTTTGTCTCAAAAGACCGCGGAAAATTGCTATAAACGTTTCCACCACAGCAACAGAGGAAACACAATTTCAGAGCCATTAAAAATCCGGCTTACATTCGATACTTTATCCCACAGACATGCTGTTTCAATTGTCAAACCGGGTTAAAAAAATTCATTAAGAAACCGACAACGACAACTAGAAAAACCGGTTCATAAGGGAGCATTCATGAAGCAGGGTGTCGTGACTCGAAACTGTGCTAAAAGTTAAAACATACATTGTAGTTACGCGGTCAATAAATATTGCTTCATGAATGCCGGTCAAAAAGAATAATGTGAGGAAACACGGTTGGAGCTTGGGTTCAGCACACGAAATCAGCGAGTTTGAACCACGAGCTGTGAGCGTAAAGCGCCATTCATGGATGTTGACGCGCGCTGACACGCTTCACTTTGCTACACATTCACGACGCAAAAAACAGCGCGCTTCAGTTTTGTAGCACAGGCACATTCACGGACGCACGCGCTGAAGCGCGCTTCACTTTATGGCGTTTCATCATTCACGATGAAGCTCGTCAGCGTGTGCTTCAGCGCGCGCTTGCATGAATGGCCCTTAACAGTCAACAGACTGCTGAGTTTCCGTTCCACTAAGAATTCAACAGTCTGTTTTGTTGATTGTTCTGTTGAAATAGTGTTCTCGAAAACTGAAAATTTAAATTCAGAAAGACAACCAGAAACATCAACTAACGAAAATCTAATCGGTAGCGGACTGCCAATTGCGGCGCATTTTAGGCGAACGGACTCGCCTGCCTCTTTGGTGATGTTTCGTAGGATGCTGTTAAGTCGGATGTACGGTTGCGCTGCAAATAAAGAAACGGTGTGCACTATCGTTGTTATTTTTTCTTATTTGTAAAGGCATTCTTCGAAACCGAAGATAGTCCAAACAATTGGATTTATCTATGCGAAAAATTACTCAACAGTTTCCACAACAATTTGCTTTTGCTGAATTGAACAGATCCTTTAGCTTTATGTTCAAAATGAACGAACAACCGTTAATCGTGACGATTTCGTTGAGTAAACTGTTGACAGTAAATTTTCACAACTATGTTGAGCTACCGGCGGTAGGTTAATAAAATTGCAAAAGAATGTCAATTTGTAGAGTAATTTGTTGAGTAAAAGCGTTCTCAGCTGTGCATGAGCGTAGGTACAAATCAACCAGTTTTTTATTCAATCATTTTTAAAATTCAGTGAAGTAAAATATCTGGAGCAAAAATAGGGTCAAGTAAAAATCTGCTAGAAACTCAACTTATTCAACTTGAACCTTGAACACTGGAAAAAATAGAAATAAAACTAAAAAATCTGAAAAAACCTGCACAAAAGCTTTTTGGAAAATGCCATATGACAGAGCAAAAGGCTTATTTTTAAAACGAAAAATAAACTGATCTTTACACTAAAAACTAACAGTACTGATACAGACAAACCAAACAACCAACCAGCCCAAAAATATGAAAAAATCCATTGGGAGGCCGTTTGGCGAAAAAAATTGATAAATAGAGTCAACCTGTCAGAATTCAAGGCGACACCAATAAATCATTTTTCGGTCAAACACGCAAAATGTTTGGAAACAGCCAAAAATTTTCCGTTGAAAAACGTGCTGGTGAAAAACGGTTCCGTGTGAGGGGAATATTGTTCGTAAACGTGATAACAAAATCCGATTTTAGAGCTGACAATTTACAAAAAAAATCCCAAGAAAATAAGCCAATGGAACGCTTTTACACTTACGTTTGACGCGCACCGAACCAGATGAAGCGGACATTCTGAAAAAAAACCGGATTATAAAAAATGGTAATCTCTTGTCGCGTTCTGGTGCAGCTCATAAATATTCATTTGAGGTGTGTAAATGGGCTTATAGCAGAAGAACATGATGCAAAAGACCGACATCTAGCACGTCGTAAATTCACACACGTTTTGGTTTTTTTATGCATACTACAACACAGACAGGAAAAAATCATCACAACTGGAGTGCTTCAGCAATCAGTATTTTATTGGGGGAGGGGAGGGCAAACTATGAAAAATACATTTTCCCTGGCATTGGAGACGAATACACGCTGAGCTGCGTGTGTTCACCTAAACCTGCACACACTGTTGGCAGTGGTTTTTTTTGGTGGGGAACAGACGGGAAAAGCAGCGGGATGGGGTATGGAAAAATACATTTTTATGACATATGAACTGAGAAAATAATGATGATGATGACAATGATGATGGTCTGGTAAAACTATAACATTGAGTGTCTTGACCATTGGTGGGGTTGGGTGCTACCTATGTGTGTGTGTGTCAATCATTAGGGCCAAACCCTTTTTTGCTTCAGTCTTGTGACCACCGCAGCAGCGTGCACATGCGTAACCGCTTTTGGGGGGTGAAACGGTTGTATTTTGGCGACATTTTTTCAACGGCCTTGTACGCTTATCTGAGTACAACATAAACGACAAGATGCGAAGATACAGATATTATATACAGGGTAGAGCAGAAGTAGCACAGGATCGTGTCTGTGGCAGCAAAATTGTTGCGCTGAGTCAATGTGCTGAATAAAAAGAGGAATATTCCATTCATTAAACGCGAATTTTTGTTAAATTATCGGCAATATTTCAATGCAAATGTGCTAGAAAAATCTATTTGCAGTGTTGACAAACTTTATGGCACTTGTCGCACGCGTGTAGCTAATTTGCAGATTTCGCGTCACCCTGTACTTTCATAGGTCAATACAGAGGTGAAACAGTCGCATATGGAAGAGAACAGAACAAGCATAGAGTACATGTACCTACAAAATTTGATAGCTGGATCACTTTTCTGGCCTGTAGATAATTACAAAATATTCTGGTTGCAAAAAAAAATTTTGACGCCTTTTTGATGGTGCCAATCAATGCCCGAAGCTGGGTGGTCTCCTGGGCTGGGCAGGTTCAGATTAATTTTTGATTGATTATTATGCTTGATGTTGTTTGGTTTGGTTTGGTTTTCAGATCTTTAACCGTCGGGAAATTTTCGAAAAAAGCTTAGAAATTTTCAATATTTGATTTGATCAGTATTGATTCAACGGCGGTTAAAAATCAAAACAGAGTGCAAAATGAAAACGGCCGATTTTTTGCTGTGATTTTTGACATGCCCACTTGAGCGACTGTTAGCGTCAGATTTTCTTCTTGCAAGGCGAGCGCTTCTAATTTCCATGAAATAACTTTTTTTGTAAACGTCCTTCAAGTCTTCACCCGTACCGGATGTCCAAAAGCTTTTGAGCATGAGCTGTATGTAATGTGCACTACTATACCATATTTAACATCATCGTCAAATATTATTGAAATGGATTTTCAAAGAAATGGGTGTAATCTGCACTACTATACCATATTTAACATCGTCGTCAAATACTATTGAAATGGATTTTCAAAGAAATGGGCTCTTTTACAAGAAAATATGTCGACAAAAAAGTTTCTGCATACGATACAGCATCATAATCCAATATTACTTTTCTGACTTCACCATTAAGTACCGTTGGGAGTAACATGCTGAAAAAGCGTACCGCTTTCAAATCCCAATGCTGGTTTTAAAATAGTAGAATTATGCGTTAGTGCACCGTACAGCCTTGTGTCACTCAAAATTTTCAATTTGAAACCCCTCTGCTGCTGCTGAAACTTTCACACGACACAACAAGTCTCCGTCTCCCGTGCATTTCGTCTTGATATGTCTCTCAGATTCTTTAATTAAAACAGTGTCTGCTTTTGTCACTGAAATTCAAAGCTCAAATGAATATAGCACCACCAGTACAACTTGTCACAAAACTTGTCACGGAATATTAAAATTATTCCAATCATTATTTCAGCTCTGCAAGCTCTTCTCGCCCTATGCGTATATTTCATCCAGTGTCAAAACGACGTCCATCCCCCGCCTCCTAACCGTTATTTCCAGCAAGAGTTATGGTCAGTGAAGAAGCACCCCTCTCACATAATTTGCCAACCCCATACAAGCGAAATGTCTAGCCGCCGGGCGGCAGTGCCAGCAACACTGCGAAAGAGCGTGTCAAATTATCAAATAATAACCTTTAACCGCAGACAAAAATCGCAAATAACACCCTTTTATGTATAGCTGCTTGTATGTACAGTATATATACCCATTCAACCGTTACAGCGGTCTATTGTCGCAATTTTCGGGACCCCTCCACCACCCCGGAAACCTCAAAGTGGGATAGCACACATAATGTTATGCCATTATCTGCTTTAAATCCGGCGTATTTTTGGTGTGGTGTGTGGTGGTTGGTTGCAACAAAAACAGAGCGGCAATAGAATTGTATACCATGGGGAAGTAACAAGCAATTATGAACGCCTCAAGTGATGCTGACAAGAGAACAAAATGCAGATCCACTACACCAAAACAAAAAAACACCCCCAAAAAAAAAAAAACACACAAAAAAAAAAACCAAAAAAACAAACCACCACAACAACAAAAAAAACACCAACAACAACACCCCCCCCCCCCCTTTACAAAAAAAAATTTTTTTTCCCCAATTAAAAACCATCAACAATAATAACACATTGAAGAGCACATGGAGACCCCAGTGTCGCCTCTTAAAAGTAGCATTATTGACATTATCTAAAAATGCGGGAGACGCATATAAAAGGAGGAATATGGCCTTGTGTAAGCAGTGAAAGACTTGGCTCGACAACCTTTTCAAGTCTCTGATGTGGTACACACGGATACAAGTACATAAGAGTCATATTTTTGCGCCGCGTTTGTTGTTTACAAGCTTGTTGAAAAGCGTAAAAATTTTGAAGTTATCTAGATATTTTTCAATTGTCCTCTTCAGTTTAGTCTAAAATCACATCATGTGCGAAATTCTGAACAGCATGGCCGAATAAATGAGGCAGTCCGTCAAGGCGGGATTAGTCGCTGACTAGGAGTTGTCTTTTTCAAAAATGCCAACATAATTTCCAATCATGTGTGCAAGGGAGAAAGAATAAACAGAATAATACGGATAATCCATTAGCTTAAAAAACGCGTCAAATTTGGCATACAATTTGGTTTCTGAACTTCTTTCTCTTTTATTCAAAATTCGCGCGCTCCTTGCACCCTGAAAAAAGCTGCCATGTTTAATCGGCTATACTGTAAATTCTGTGCAAAAAACAGAAACATCAGAGATTGCAAAACATTGCTGCATGTAGCTTTATCGTTGTTGCTAACGTACGCACCGCTGTGCATACAGCAGCACCAGTGCAAAAAGTGTTGTCTTCCGTTGATTTTCACCCTTTTTACCAAACTCTTGTGCCAGGATAAACCGGTGAGTCACTGCCACAGAAGGAGACCTTGCGTTCCCAATGCCTCTGCGATACACTTTGTGCAAACCAGTGTCAGCGATCTAAAGTCTGATCGTCATTTTAGTGGTTTTAGAGGTCGCTAAATGCTAGAAAAAGGCAAATGTGAAAGTTTCATTTGTCTACAATGTACGAGGGTTGCCACTTGCAATCTAAATAAAAAATAAACGGCGCAAAAATATGACTCTTATGTACTTGTATCCGTGTGTACCACATCAGAGACTTGAAAAGGTTGTCGAGCCAAGTCTTTCACTGCTTACACAAGGCCATATTCCTCCTTTTATATGCGTCTCCCGCATTTTTAGATAATATTCTGACTTTTACATAAGCCCCGAAGGTCGGACCAAAATCACAATACGTTGGGCACACAACTCAGGTTTTTCATTTTTCGTTTTTAGGCCAATTTCGTCTATGCTATTTCTACGGCCGATTCGCCCAAAATCGTCACGATTCAGTACCTAGAAATTGCTCACATAAGAAAACTGACCCAAAAGCCGTGATCGGCGCAATGAATTACCATAGAAAACATCGACTTCTTGTTTTTCATTTCTGGACCGGTTTCACTAAATTCCACGGCCGATTCGCCCGAAATCGTCACGATTCGGTATCTAGAGTTGCTCACATGAAAAAACTATCACAAAATCCGTGATCAGTGTATTTAATAACCATGGAAAACACCGTTTTTTTTTGTTTTTCATTTCTGGACCAATTTCGCCAATTTCCACGGCCGATTCGCCCGAAATCGTCACGATTCAGTATCTAGAGTTGCTCACATAAAAAAACTAACACAAAATCCGTGATCAGCGCATTGAATTACCCTGGAAAACATCCTTTTCTTATTTTTCGTTTCTGGGCCGATTTCGCCAATTTCCACGGCCGATTCGCCCGAAATCGTCACGATTCAGTATCTAGAGTTGCTCACGTAAGAAAACTAACCCAAAATCCGTAATCAGCGCATTGTATTACCCTGGAAAACACCCTTTTCTTGTTTTTCGTTTCTGGACCGATTTCGCCAATTTCGACGGCCGATTCGCCCGAAATCGTCACGATTCGGTATCTAGAGTTGCTCACGTAAGAAAACTAACCCAAAATCCGTGATCAGCGCATTGAATTACCCTGGAAAACAATCTTTTCTTGTTTTTCGTTTCTGGACCGATTTCGCCAATTTCGACGGCCGATTCGCCCGAAATCGTCACGATTCAGCATCTAGAGTTGCTCACGTAAGAAAACTAACCCAAAATCCGTGATCAGCGCATTGAATTACTACGGACTAGACTTTTTTCCTACTATTTTTCGCAGCTCAGACAAAATTTGTAAGAGTGAAAAACTGATACCCAGTCAAAATGCTACGAACTTTCAAAGAATGCACAATTTTGACTCAAAAAAGTGCCCGGGCAAAAAAATAACTAAATTTTCAAAAAATACGGATGAAATTACCCTAGGAAACATTTTTGTTCAACTGTGAAAGTGTCCCAGCTAAAAATTGAAAGGGCGAACACTTAAAACCAGGTGAAAACCCTCCGAACAATTAAAAATGCCCAATTTTTACCCAAAAACAGGGTCGGGGTAAAAAATTAACTCAATTTTCAAAATCTCCGGGTGGAATTACCCCAGGGAACATTTTTGTTCGACTGTGAAAGTGTCGCAGGCAAAAATTGAAAGGGCGAACACATGTTGATTACATAGCTGAAAAAAAAAGGACAAAGGGAAAGAAGTAACACTGTTTTCAGAATAGGTTTTTCGTGTCTGCAGCGTATGAAAAGTAGTCGGATAAAAATTTTTTCGCGGCTCCAAGCACAACTTTGGGTGTTCGTTTCGTGTGCACGGAACCAAGTTTGTGGCTTATACTATGCTCGCAGGACGCAGCGAGCAAATTTGAAAAAAGCGCGCGAGGGGATAACGGCTCATATTATGCGTGATGCGCTCTCCGCTCGCTACGCTCGCTCGCGCATCCGCATGATAGTTTTTTTTTATCAAATATTCCCCCACACACACGCGCACCCCCCCCCCCCCACCCCCCCCCACCCCCCCCCCCCCCCCCCCACAAAAAAAACAAAAAAAAAAAAAAAAAAATTATAAAAAAAATAAAACAAACAACAAAAATATTTTTATAACAAAAAAAGTTTTTTTTTTTGAGAGGGGGGGGGGGTTGTGAACTTTATGTGGAATTTCTTAATTGACCCCCCCCCGTTTCCCCCCCCCCCCTAAACAACAAAAAAAACCCCCCCCCAAAAAAATTGGAAGGTTTCACAGAACGCGCACCATGGGGCACCCTTTGACGGTCACAGCAGCGAGGGTTACCCATAGGCTATGCAACCGTTCAGATGTCTCGGGATTGTATACAAGGACTACATTGTACGGTGGTGATGCTGGCGAAATACAATTGCATATGGTGTGGTTTGGATTTTTGCAAAATTAGTCACGTTTAGAGTGATTACCTGACGTGAATGGTGAATCATTAGGGTACAAGCGATTTGTGCGTATTTTGAGTTCACAAAAGAATCAGAAATGGATTGATAATTGAATCAACATACTCATTCGCTACATGACGCATGGCCTTTTGTGTTGCATAGTGAAGTGGCCGAAAAATGGTAGGGTATATGAGAGAAATTGACGATATTGAACTTTCATAGAAATGCAAATATTGAGCGCAAGTTGAGTAATAACAGAAAATTATAAAAAAATGTAGACGCATCGGGTTTTCCAGCGCAGTCACACAGTTTAGCAATTTTCTATTGTTCTCAAAATGTTGCAGACGAAAAAGACGAAAAAATAGAAAAATAAAATTGCCGGAATGTGTAAGAGATCATGGTACTGAGTAGGATAATTTTTAGGTACAGTATGGCCGAATAAATAAGGCAGTCCATCAAGGCGGGATCAGCCGCAGACTAGGAGTTGTCTTTTTCAAAAAAGCCAACGTTATTCCCAATCATGTGTACAAGGGATAAAGAATGAACAGAATCCATTAGTTTTTTTAAAAAACGCATCAAATTTGGCACACAATTCAGCTTCTGAACGTCTTTTTTCTTTCATTCAAAATTCGCGCGCTCCTTGCACCCTGAAAAAAGCTGCCATGTTTAACCGGCCATACCGTAAATATCAAAATGGTAAAAGGTTAGCATAAAACGTATTTTTTAACGAATACGTGACAAAAACTGTAATTAACAAAATTAAAAAAAAATTAAACTCACGTTTCATTGCCGATCTCGCCATAAACGGTGTCATAGTCGTCCGAATTGGCCGGCTCAATTATAACTTCGTCTTGTGGGGCCATTTTTAATTGATTGCAATTTTGAACTCGAAGTTATTTTAGTTCGTTTTCACGCTGTCATGTTTGCCGCCAGCATGCATTCCGTTCACGCATCGTGACTGTTCAAGTGTTCATCAGTGTGCCTGAAAGGTGTTTCTAAGCAACCTTCTAAAAACTCTGAAAGGTCTTCACAGATGCATCTTCTGGCAAAACAACGTTATTTCTTATCAATATCAGAAACACCGAGAACTGAAATGAAATGAAACAAAACGATGTTTTTTTGAGTTTGACGTTACACGTTAAGCAACAAAAAAAACACTTCAAACGCAGTTCCGGACGATCGTCGGCAGAAGAAACGCGCAGACAGAAACGAGAGAAAAAGCAAACGCGGGTGGACAGAACGCAACAACAAGCGCAAAGCGACAGTCTGTGGAGAATATACACGCTGAAAATGACGTTGATAATGGAAAAGAGAAGTAGCTAAACGGTGGTATACAAAAAAAACTGAAAGAAAACTCGCGCCCGTCAGTCTCTTTTCGGGTACTGATTGAGTATGATTCATGAGTGCGTACACGCATGGGCACGTTTTCAGATTTCTGCACTTGACGGCAAGGCGTCAGCGTGAAAGTGCGAACATTTTTTTTGGTGGTTGCGCGTTTCGCAAGTCCCACGAACGTTTGACATAGAATCTGACCACTATAGTTTGAAAATGAGCTTCTTATTGAGGCTGTGTTTTTGAGACCGTCGCTGATTGGCTGGCTTGATCGAGCGCCACTGTGCATCTGCTGGTGGCCGTTGCCGTGCAATTTTTGTAGTTTCTACATCTACTGCTGCATCTACTGAGTCTGCCATCTGAACAATCGACAATCTGTTGTGGTACTACAGTGCAACCATAATTAATGCGCAATTTGAGTGCCATCGAACTGTGACATATGTATACGCTGGAGCACATCAGGGCGCTGAAACTTGAATAATTTGATTTGGCGCCGCTTTGTGGGATTTGATCAACTTTCTGCAGATGTTACATCTTTCATTTTGGTCTCGAGACACTTTGGCAAACCTAGTTCCCTGCTAAAAATACTCTCTAAAAACACGATTCTGGCAAACATTTCAGAGAAAATCTGCTTTAAAAAAACACCAATTCGGAGTTAAAAAACCCTGCCAGGTGGCGTAAAATGACGTCAGGTTTTAACGAGTGGAAGTCACTACTAGCAACGGCAGAAACTAAAGTAAAATCTCCATTCATGGTCCATCGAGTATTTAACTCACAAAACATGATATTCAAAGAGTGTCTGTCTGTAACGTCACTGAAAACATGCACATGCGGGCACTGATAAAAGCAAAGTGTACACACACCACACGCACGTTTAGACTGCGCCTTTGAAAGCAAAAGAGGGCCTTCTTTAATATTCCGCAGTTTCCTGTTTTTCTGGAAATTGTTTGTGTGGATAACATTTTATTGAGTAGCATATTTTTGCTGGCATTTACTAAAAAAATGCCAGCAAAATTGCGAGTACCCATTATGATTTGAATAGCACAATTGCCAGTGGGTTTCCTCACACAGTTCGGTTCCAGTCGAAGCATGCAAAACGTGCGCCGGTGCCATTGATGTGCTTTGATTTCAATTTTGCATATTGGCGCTTCCCGAAACATATCGAGAGGGGTCCAATTGCAAAAGTGCATCGACGCACAGCAGAAAATGAAATCTCGTGTTCATAAAAGAGGCTCTTAGTTCGCATGTGCAGAGTATGCTCTTCGTATTTTTGGTGCTTGAAGAAATCAAAGCTGAAAATTGTTATCTGAGAAAATCGGCGCATATTATGCAACAATGTTCGTAAACTGAATGAAGTCGCATTATTTCAAACCCACTATATTGGGTTCCGTCCTGTTGAATAGTACTCAGATGGTGTATAATTTCTACGGTATATACTGTACGGACACAGGAGGAGTTTGCTTTCAGTGACATGCATGCGCACTATAATATAATATGATATGCATGAGTTAAAACACGTGCATGTATTCAAGAGCGTAGCAGAAATATTTGTAAAATCTGAAATAAAGCTCTGTCTGTAACATTTGCACGTTTCTGCTAGTGCAATTAAAACTGCTTCTCAAATATTGAACTGAATTCACAAATTATTGAATGCAAAATTCACTGCAGCGACAGTAAAACTGCTGAGGGGAGCTTGCCTGCAAAACCAAACGCCAGTTTGGCTGCTTTTATCACTGGGAAAGAATGTTGCACAGTCGCGTATTTTCGTATTTCGCCCTTTTTGTGCAGCGTCGTTGCTATTTTTAAAGTTGTTTTTTTGTTGTTGTTGCCAAAAAACCAAAATGCCAAATAAAATTCCAATGTTTGCTGATCAAATCAAGGTGCAAAAACTGCAATAATCAGGAAGTAAACTGGGAGGTCACCACACACATGTTTGTGACGCAAAAAAAAACTTCAGCATTTTTATGGAGACTGTTTGAAAATCGAAATCATCATTATGTTGCGGCAAAATTGATGCTAACAAATTAACATATGGCCATCAATAGACAGAAAAATGCCATTTGTAAACCGCAAAAACAGGCTTTGTGTTTCTGACCCGTCCAGACAGACAGCAGAACATTATTTCGATTTATTAATTCGAATTTCAGTAAAAATTTTCCAACTTCTCCATTGATTGGACAAACCCGCCAGGCAATTACAGATGATGCGCAAAAAATTGCCGGCACTTTTGTGTCCGAAATGAACATGTTTGCAAATGCGCTTTTTTTAAGTGTAAAAAATGAAAATACATTGATGGGTCAAAAGATTTTGACAGAGTTGTACGGTTTGATTTTTTTGCAACTCAAAACTTCGTGTATGCTTGGGCGACGGGAGTTTCTAAACGCGGGTTATAATTGGCTGCCATTCAGTTTCGGCGCTCCTCGCGGTGATTGGTTGAATGCTGCCCTTTCAACTTAGACAACTTGAGCTGCATCCAATCAGCTGAACAACGTAAACTCTGAAGCGATTTAGCGGAGTTTCCTTCTGCAGAACAACAACTTCAAAATAACCTGATGTTATGACAAAATAGACAGCTTATTTAGCGGTGAGAAAAAACATGAGCCCACAAGTGGTTACTTACATAATACCTAACTGAACCGCAAAAAATGGCAAGATCCGTCAAAAAGCGCCTTATCACGTTGTTTTTCTTCTTAGATTCAAAAAAGTTCTTTCTCGATCTCGAGTTAAAAACAGTTTGTCTTAGCATGGTGCGTAAAACAGTCCTCGGAAAGGCATAAAAAATTAGAAAAATTAAGCAAGTTAAGCTAATTTAAAATCGTGCAGAGATTAAAAAAAACTAAATTCAGGCATCCCAGCACTGCTAGTGGTCAATTTCTTGACAACATTGCCGTGAGAAACCTATTCTCAAACAAAGTAAAAACATATGAAAACTCAAAAATGTAGCAAATATGTACAACAACGAGTACATTACAAAGAGATCGTTCATACAAATACATGTACATTGGTACGTTCGCGGTTGAACACAATGCACAACAACAACGCCACACAATAATCTGCGCAAGTTGCAGTTGTATAAAGTGTATAGGATACTTACGTACATGTTATTGTCTGTGCAGTGTCCGTGCATATTATAGACGTTTTGTCACTTTCGCCCATCAACTAACACGACATGACATCGCCACTGATGGCCACGGCCGCGCCGTGTGCGCACAGAGTGAAAAAAACAGAACTACCTGCACTCATTGCCAGCAACTGAAATATCACTGGAATCATCGCACACCGGCTCCGGCTTCTACTAATCTGGCTGCATGCTATAGCTACCGTACAATCCACCATGTGTAGAAATCTGGAGTTAAAGCGAGAACAACCGCGAGAGTTGTGGCTTCAGTTCCCGTTTTTTTGTCTCCGAAACGGATAACCAGATCTTCATCCATATCTATCCATCCATTTTATTTCGCTAAAAAACAGGAAACTCGGATAAAACTGTTTGAACAGCATGTCGTTCGGAGACCCAACTCAAAAGATGCGAATTTGGTTGTCCAATGGACACCCGTCAAGTACGCTGAATGGAATCATCAAAACGTTCTGTAATCTCATAAACAGTGGAATCCCATGTTTGTGTAATTAATGGAACAAACAGCACAACCCTGTCTACGCTCAGTACAGTACAGATCGTGGTGAGACACTTTGAATTATCGTAATTACCGTAGTCGACAACACACAGTAGGGCTTTCGTCAGACTGAGTAGCGAGGGGGTAAGCTTATGTCAATTTTCGTATTATATTTACCTTTCATATCCTGTCACGTACATACATCGTCGCCTAGTTATGTATATGTACATACAAAAGTGCAAAAAGACTCGACGAAAGGTACATTGTGTGCACAACAATGCTCTTTCAATATGCGTTTTTTCTGTCTGTTCAGCAGCTCTGAGCTGCTTCTGGAAAGGCGAAAGACGCACTCGAAAATCGACAAAACCGACCGCACCGAGCGGAAGAAAAAAGAGTGCAAAAATGCGCGCTGTTTTCAATTTCATTCGTGTTGTTGGGCACACTTTTCAATTCGGAAGCAGGATGATGATGTTTGTGGTTTTGAGCTGGTGTTCTGAAGAGCGAAGCGCGGCAATTTGTTTAGTTATTTTTTTCTCTCTCTCTCGATAAACTGCCAGATTGAACCAAGCCAGCGATACGATGGTGCCGTGGAACATGGTCAATTTGCAGCAGGACTTTGGAAGAATTGAGTTTTTTTGCGACAATGGGAAAGTGGCCGATTCGGCTGTCGCACGGGTATGGTGACATGGCTGAGTTAGTGACCAGCCAGCAGTATTTTTGAGAATTTCAAAGAAAATCAACAACAACAAGAAACCCCGAAGAATAAAAAGCACGCGCGCAACAGACGTGAACACCAACTGAAGACACGTATACTAGGCCTTTACACATGTTTCACAAGGAAAAAAGCCATTGTATGTACATACCACTCACATGAAAATAAAAATATGTAATCCAAGGCCAAAAACAACGCATGCACGTCAACTTAACACGTTTTGACATATTTCAATAATTTGCTCTCTTCCAGTTGAGCGTACATGATTATTCGACCATGGAAGCAATGGATTGGACTTATTTGAAACGCCCAGGCAATTGCAAAAACGGCACACACAAAAATGGCCGCGTATTTGAAGGCATACATTGAGATCGTAATGTTATTATTAAATGCGAACATCAAAATCAATGATGATGTGTTTTTTTCACGTGTCTTTTATTGGAAAAAAAGTCACTTTGAACAGGTTTTGCAGAGCAAAATTTGCTATTGATTCAATACAAAGTGACCAGGGTTCAAATCATTTTAGGCGCCACCGTTTTTCAGAATATGAATATTAAAAAAATGACTGAAAGCGATTCAAATCACGATTACAGCTTTAGGATTTACCAGAGAATGGTTCCTATTGTGGCATTGAAATGCTACATTAGTACAATATCTAAAAATGCGGGAGACGCATATAAAAGGAGGAATATGGCCTTGTGTAAGCAGTGAAAGACTTGGCTCGACAACGCTTTTCAAGTCTCTGATGTGGTACACACGGATACAAGTACATAAGAGTCATATTTTTGCGCGTTTATTTATGATTTCGGTTGCACATGGCAACCCTCGTACTTTGTATTATTGTAGACAAATGACCTTTCACATTTGCGGATTTCGGGCATTTAGCGACCACTAAAACTACTAAAATAACAATCAGACTTTAGCTCGCTGACACTGGTTTGTCCAGGACAAATTGTATCGCAGAAGCATTGCGGAACGCAAGGTCTCCTGTGGCAAACGCAATGACTCACGGGACAGACGGTTTATCCTGCCACACTAGTTGAAGGTGACACCGGTAAAAAAGGTGAAAATCAATGGAAGACAACTCCTTTTTGTCACTGGTGCTGGTGTGTACACAGCGGTGCGTACGTTAACAACAACGAAAAAGCTACATGCAACAATGTTTTGCAATCTCTGATTGTTCTGTTTTTGCACAGAATTTA
>JASANC010005523.1:0-33740 GCA_030248135.1 Theristus sp. LFF4_11 | reverse complement strand
CAAAAGGCTATTGTAAAAGGAAATTTCTATGTAGAGTAGAAGTTTCTGCGACTTCCTTCCTGCCATAGAAGGTATTTTTGCCATTTTGCCCACCCCTAAAAATGGTTTCCAAATAACCCCCCCCCCCCAAATAAACCCCCACCCCCAGAAGTCGCTGAAGAAATAAATCCTCATGGGGGTTTATTAGAGGTAATACGGTACGATCAACCGGTTGTCTGGATTTAAACTGGACGTACAAAGAGTTGCAGCCCTCATGTCGCGCATCGACCAATCAATCAATCAATCAATCCATCAACTCATGCTCTCATTTCTCAGTTTCAACATCAACCAGCAAACAGCAACACCATACGTACATACGTAGCGCGAAATGAACAACAAAATTTTATAAACTTAATCGAGCACTTAATGACAGAGAAAACACGATGATGGGCGCCCTGCTCTATGGCGTTTCAGTACGCGTTTCTCGGTTAGCGCTGGCTGACAATATCGCCTGCCAACAAGCCCAACAACTCGCGACGCACACGAATTGGCCGTCGAACGCAGTGGCGTGCCGTGTCCGTGCGATCTGCATGTCCGCCCGCCGATGCCAGCGCCAGGCGGTCGCGTCGCCGGTGTACTCGAGCTCGTGCGTCTCGTGCCCAGTGCCGCACCAGCCGCCCGTGATCAGCATTTTGCTCTGCAGCAGTTTCTGTTGTTGTTTTTTTTGTTTCCGTTTTTTTGTCGCTGCCCTATCCGGCTCTATAGAACGCGAAATTCCCGGTGTCGTTTGGTGGTGCTGACGACGTGCACATGGTGCACAGCGACGGTGTTTTGCAAAAATCGTGCACTTTGCATATGATGAAATGCAATTAGTGGGGTCACTTTTCAAGGTACAGCATTACCAAATCAGTAACTATGGACTTTTCTTACGACTGCTTATGCCTGATGTCTTTCGCTAAAAAAAAACCTGTGTGTATACGCTGCAACAAAACACACATTGTATGTTCTAACCTTTCACTACACCCGTTAACCAAATGCAAGAACAACACATCATTGCAACGCAACAAACCAAATGACCCTCTAAACTAAGATACCCTAAAAACCGCAAACCAACGTGAAACTCGACGGCGGCATGCCAGTGGAGGCAGAGTGCCGGCGCGCGCACGAGCGCCACAATCCACGGCGTGTCGCTCCGGTCGGAGGCGACACGAAACTCGCACGTCTCGTCGCACTTTTGCTGGCCGAACTCCGGCTCGCAGCCGCACACGATCAGAACGTCATGAACGGGCAGATAGACGGCGGTGGCCGAGCGACGGTGCAGATGCGGCGGCGGCAGTGAACGCTGGTACGTGCCGTCGGACGAAAACACGAGCACTCGCGTGGCGCGTCGTCCTGAGCACGTGCACTGCACGGTCTAAAGCGCCATTCATGGAGGTTGAAGTGTGACAGCGCACGTCGCTTCGCTACGCATTCATGAAGCAAAAAACAACGCGCGCAGCTTCAGGCGTCGCTTCACGGTTCAGAACACACGCGCACATTCATACGCACGCTCGTGTTAGCGCGCACGCAATCGTCATGAACGCGCGCGTGCATGAACGCGCCTTAACTCTATGACACACCCAACTAGCTGATTCGTTGGTGGTCACGTTGGTGGTGGTCCGTCACACAGAACTCCGCCTCCGCAGCAATTCATGCACAGAATGCATATATGTACATCAACCAATTAGCTGGGTTGGATATGGTATAGAGTTAGACTATATAAGTTTATTTTTTTATTGTAAATCTGTCATTTTCGTCGCGGAATACAGACAAGAGAAAAAACGCGGGATCGAAGTTTTTGCAAGAAAGAAAACATAGACGGCAAACTGGGTGTTTGATTCAAACCACATTTTCGTTTCTCTTAAAAGTTAAATGTTTTACATGCTCTGTGATAAAAGTGACAGTGAATTCTGAGCGATTTGAAGTTTCTCATAGTTTATTGAATATCGTGAATTACACTACAGAGAAAACTAATGCTTCTCTTATTTGGTGAAAATTTTATGTAGCTTCAACCGTTAATTTAGTGGCTGACACGAGCCGTTTATCTTCTTGACGTTTTTTGGATCACCCTGTACTCTTTTTTATTTTATTTATTTGTTCGCGTGCCGGTTCCGTAAACCCTAAGGTACCAAACTTCGGCGGAAACGGGCAATACTGCCTCGAGCCCAATTTACCCTCGGTTCTGGAGGGAGTAGATAATTAGATCTTGTTGGTCACTTTTAGTTTCTCTCTTGTGTGTCTTGTCCGCAGCGAGGTTCGAACTTTCCACCTACAGAACGGTGAGCGAACGCTCTACACCTGCGCTACAGACGCGTACTCAGTCGTTTGTTGTGTGAGTCTCTGTGCAGCCAAGTGCAACAAGACTGATGATTACACTGAACTCAGCACATATGATACATACGATCTGCATACTCACAGCCGCCCCAGTTATCCGCCATTGAAGAAGCACACGAAGGCCTGAAAAACAACAACAAAAAAAAGAAATTCGCGCGCGCGCCGACACACACCGGAAATCACGAAGAGCTCGTTGGTCGCCGGGACGCCGACGACGCTGTCCACGTGGTAGGTCGACTCGTCAGCGGCGGCCGCTGCGTTCACCAGCAGCTCAGGGTCCGGCGGCACGCAGTCGTAGCGCAGAAAGTGGAAACGACCCGCGTTGACGCCTTCGGATTCGGTGATCGCGATCTGCGACTCGACGGCGCATCTCAGTGGACCCGGCGCTGGCGGTGGCGTTGGCAGTGGCGGTGGCGTTGGCGTTGGCGGTGGCGGTGGCGTTGGCAGTGCCGTTGGCAGTGATCGATCTGAACTGCATCTGAAATAAAAAAACGACACCACTGAGAAATCGTTGTTACTAATTCCGCTACTAGTTTCAGTCACGTGATACTTTATTACTATCTCCCTCCAAAAAGTGGGCTCAGTTGTTCCGTTGCACGGCCGTTGGCTGCTTTTCATCCACTATTGCAAATTCACTATTAAAAACGGAGTTCTCGTGTTGGGAGTTGGTAAAAAAATTTAGTGCGGTGAAATTAGCATAGTAGTTAGTAGTGGAGTTATAGTGCTTAGTGACATTCCTCAATGACATTACAAGTTTTCAAAAAGTTTTCAATTGCGCAACTTCTAAAACGAAAAGCAACATGTGAAAGGTGGGTTACAAATGTTGGGAACAGCGCACTATTGGTGAATCACGGCCTCAATCCAAACAATGCTGTGGTTCCTAACTATGATGCCACGGCAACAACTTTTTATGTCAAATCTGCCAAAATCCTCAATCCACACCGCAAAGCTGTGACATGACATGAGCCATGTGTGACTGTAAGCACCATGACATGAGTGTGTTCAAGCGAAACCTGTAAAGTCGTTGCACGCGTCTGACATCCTCAACGGTTAAACTGGTCAACTGATCATCGATATTGAGGCCTGCTGGGAAATCCTGTGAGAAAACGTTTGTTTTATTTTGCATGGCAGCGGATTTTCGGCTACTTGTGGCTTTGTGGCTGTCTTGTGGCGCGCTGAATGAACGCGTATAGCACGGGATGTACCCAATCAAGGCCCGTTCATACTTGACGTATATGCGCATGCGTCACGTCACGTCACGTCACGTCACGTCACGTCACGTCACGTCACGTCACGTCACGTCACGTCACGTCACGTCACGTCACGTCTTGTTTTTTTTGCGTGCTATCGTTCATACAGATGTACCGGTATGTGCGGCACAGCAAGGCACTGGCACGTTGTTACGTCTCATGTTATTCCATACCACCGTCCATGGAGATGTTCCTTTGACGTACGTCGACGTACATACGTCAGCATCATACGTCAGTATGAATAGGCTTTCATCAAGATAAAATTCAGAAATCAAAACTAAGAAAATCGATTCAGAAATTATTCATTTTACGAAACCAACTTTCAACTGGTGCTTTTTCACCGACCGCTATGTTAATCGGAGCGATTGTTTTGACGAGTGAATGCTTGGCGTTTGCATACAATGGATAATGCATGATTGTGTTGAAGGTGTACGCGCTGCCTAGCATATTTACATCGTCCAACATCAGCTGTTCATAGTTCTGTTTTTGACTTTCGTAATTCTGAAGAAACAACGAATAGGGTTTGAAATATTTTGGAGTGCGTCAAAATAGAGGGCTGAATTCAGTGCATTTCAACTTGCAGAACTGGTTGAAATGAAACTGTTTGTTTTTGTTCTCGGATTATAAAATTGCCAGATATTATTATATGATGACGTTGACGTTGTTAAGAATCCGAAACATTGTGATTGCGACTTTGAGAATTCTTCAGTTAAAAAACGGAAAAATAAACCGCTTGGAATGCACGTACAGTATGTTTGGTTAACCTGTCACTTTTCCACAGAATGCTGAGCTCGCAAAAGAAAAAAGAACTGAGACGGGGTCGCAAGACAACCATATTTGGACACAATAATGTTTGTGTTCCATATAAAAAAACAGTATATCAGTTCTTCTTGTTGTATATCAAAGTTGCGCGCGTTTTTGCATTCTGCAGACTATGCCAGACTTTCACAGACGCCCTTTATATTACCACCCATACCCGTGCGACGGTGTGGGGTACCAATGTGCGCAGCCCTCAAAACCGGTGTGCAACCCGCAAAAGAAATTTTTGCGGTGGCATTTTGGCGACACCGGTTTGAAGGCTGTGCACCACTTTGAGAGCTGTGCACCATTCTGAGGGCTCTTCACCATTTTTGGGCTGTGCAAGGCAACCGGTGCAATAAAGCAAAGCTCACAAAGTTTGTTCTTGCGGGCTGCACACCAGTTTGAGGGCTGCGCACATCGGCACCCCACACCGTCGCACTGTTATGTTACCAACTAACCCTAATGTTAGTGACGTTCACAGTGACGTGCAAATGGCGATCCGGTCGCTGGTGCTCGTGCACGAATCCCAGCACGTGCATGTACTCGTGGTGGATGCTGCAATGTTTCACCGTTTTCTCAAGTTTCAACGTGTTTGTTGTTGTTGTTGTTGTTGTTGTTGTTGTTGTTTTGTTGTTGTGATTTTTAGGCGATGTTTTTAGCCAGGGCTAACCCAGAGAAGCGTACAGAACGCCATTGAGTAGGGCGCCCATCGAGTTTTCTCTGTCATTAAGTGCCTATACACCCCTCGGCGTTCGGGGGATCGAGCCCCGCCGAGGGGTGTATAGGCACTTAATGACAGAGAAAACTCGATGGGCGCCTGGTTCAAGGCACGGTCTCTCGTCTTCATGTCCTGACACCCGAAAAGTAACTTTTTATACGTATTAATTATAAAAGTAAAAAAAAATGAAATATGGTTTAAAAACCATTTTTCGAGACCTGTGAAGACGTTCAGGACACGGGACAAGCCGCGGAGCATATCCCTTAGCATGATTTTCAATGCACAGTTCAGCACGTCGGAATATTTGAAACACCGACTTGTTCTCGACGTAGGATTGTCCTTCGCGAATGTTCCAACACGGAACTCCTAACAGCAGTCGCTGCGGTTGCTCGCGGTGCGGCTGTCGGCCGACAAACGAAGTGCACGTGTGATTGGCGTCGGAGATGTCGATCAGGAGGTAGAAACGCTCGTTTGCTGGACACGCAAAGCAAGAAGGTGTTTGTGCTTGTGTGGAGCACAACTTTTGCTGTCAATAGGCAACACTCAAGTACAACAACACTTTGGCTGGTACACTACTGCTCTGGCGTGCAGAAAGCACCAACCAACAGACACGCTAAAAAAGTGTCCCAACCGGTGTCCGGTGTCGGCTGTCCCCCGTGGTGTCCCGCGTGTTGTCCGTGTCCGAAGACGAAAGTATGGCCCACCACGCCGACGGTGTTGTTGCCACTTTTCTTTCCGGGACACACCACGGGACGGGCGAGACACCCAGGCAGAGAAGACACCGGCCACCGGTTTAGACGGCGTTTCTTAGCGTGAAAACAGTAATCGAGAAGTGGCCCTGTTTGTTTAGAGAGAAAATTGCGCATTGCAAACAAACAAAGCCGATCATCGATCTCGAACCAGAGAGGTGGTTCGAACTCGCAACGTTGACATTTTTTTGCCTGAAGAAAGCCGTTTCCATTTTGATTCTTGCAAAGTTTCCAATATACATTGTTTGCGGCTCACTTCTCTGCTTGAATCGTATCACTGTGCAGCGGCTGTTTCCGGGTGGGTTCACCTTTTGCTCAAAACGACGCATTGCGCGAACAACCGTGCGTTGGCGTTCACCCGTGGCTGCTTGCCGATCAAGGAACGCATAACTTTAAAACAAGACAATTTTGTTTTGAGTGTTCAGAAACCCGGTCAAGCCAGTACGTTCGAAAACTAAGATGACACACCGTATGGTGGTACGTCGGTTACATTTGTGCAGAGTTTTCGGACAAACTGTATACTGCAGATTCTAACTTTCGTAGTATTGGAAAATAAGTAGAGTGAAACTACATTCGAACTCTAAAGTATAAGGAATCATCAACTGATTGGTTTAGGGGTCACGTGATGCATGCTTTCTGCGGAGTTTTCCATACCGTAATCATTAACGAAACAGCTGATTCCCTATAATTCAGAGATCGACACTCGACAGTACAGAAAGCGGTGTCCGAACAGTTGACCTCTGAGCCTGGCTGCCCTGAAAATAAAACTGGCCCAAAAACGTCGAGTGTGGCGTGCTGGGGTTGGCAGTCTTTTATACTTTCGCGAAACGCCGCGCGCAACAGAAGAAGACAAAGCAATTCACGGTACCATACACCCAGGCGGAGAATATACCGAAAGGAGACACCATTTTTTGGTGTGGTAATGTACAGAAAAAATGAAGAAACAACTGTCACTTACGGCACAACACCATCGTCCCATAGGCTCGCCGATTCTCTGACTGCCGTGTTCATTGGACGCACCACAGGATCGTGCCTCGGCACCGACGTCGCAATCGACGGCCGATCGCTCCAGATGCTCGTCACGTCGTCTTCCAAGGTCCATGAGCCTTCGCGCGGTCGCAGGTAGCCGGATTCTGTGTTGTGTTTTGATATTGTTGCTCTGTGGACGGGGGTGCTCTGAGTGCTTTTTTTGATTATTGGTTTTTGGTTGATCGATTCGTTGATGCGTTGCATTGCGACATTGCGAGTGCAACTGACTGTCGCACGAGACGTGTGGACAGTGATGCACAGATTTTCCAAGTTTTGGAGGCTTTTCATCAGTCAGTCAGTCAGTTTTATTCTGCAGTGCACGGCATAATACCAGAGAAGTGTAAGACACCATGAGTAGGCAAGCCAAAGCCGTGCTTCTACACAAATGTACTCTCCAAATCCAAACAACCAAATAACTAAAAAAACTGAACTGCACAAACCAACTGCAGTGTGATGTTTATTATCATTTTTTTAGATTCTACTTCTCATGTGTGCAGACGTGGAACGGAAACTAGCTTCGATCTTTATGTGGCAATTCAAAATCGCCTAAGTGACTCGGCGCCCTAGTTAGGGGACTCGGATCACATGTATTGCCGATTTTGAACTCCCGCGTGATCCATCAAACTGTTTACCTATCTACTGCGCGCATCGAGTCTCGCGACCAAAATAAAAGATCCCAATCGATATTACCTTGAAAGCCTGCGGGCAAACAGGCCAGGCAGCGTTGCGCTGAGGCGCCAAAGATCTCGATGCAAGTGCGACGGTCCAATTTGCCGACCTGTCGACGATACTTGCGACAGCGTCTGGTAGTGGCGGCGTCGTCAGTTTGCGCGTTCACCAATTGCCCGACGAGAAACACAACAACAACCGCAAAAGCGCGTTTCGCAAACATTCTCTGAAGATTTTTTATTGTGTCAACGTTATTTTTTTCTCAGTGTTTTGTTTTGTTCGGGCAATTTTAAACTTGTGAAATGTCTGGGTATGTAATATTTCGCGCACAAATCAACCAAATAAACCGAGAGAAAGTCGTTGAGTTTACTGGCATCCAAATGAATACAAATTCATTGCAAAACGAATAAACATGCAAACATGTTTAAAAAAAGCGAACTTTCAGCGTAATAAATACACATAAAACCAAGCATCATCGAACTTTTTTATTTTTCCGATCGGTTCACAGTGTTGTGGAGAAAAAAAGCGTGTGCAACGGGCAAAAAACAGAAAAAAATAGGAAGTCGTAACACCGTTTCTTCTCAAACAGAACTAGATACCATTCTTTCTTTATTGAAAGTGGTGTCGTAGTATGCGTTTGCACGCACAGAGAGAGGTCACAGTGCAAGCAGTGCGCTACAGTCAGCGGTACAATACCCATGTAAAAAAGGGTGTGAAAATTGATAATTGAGAATGGATCCATTGAAATCCAGTGCCAGCATGTCCATTTACACTGAGAATGTGCTTGTGCTTTTCTTTAAACCTGTCATCTTTTTTCAGCAAAATAGAGAGCCCACCAAACTTCTCAGAAGAAGATTGAACAGAGATTGGAATGAAACACCCTATCTTTCAACCGGATCTCGTTCGTTCTTGTCTCTGTTTTTTGCTGAAAAAAGATGGACAGGTTTAAAGAAAAACACTGTACCATTGGTTGGTATGTAGTTCCAGATAAGCTGTTCTCAGTTGAGTTGCAACGATGATTTTATTTATTCAGATCTTTCAGAACGTCGAGATCATACTCTACTCGGCCGCTGTAGCCGTTATCCGGCATTTGTTTCAGTTTTTCGATGTAGCTGAAAAAACGAACTGTTGGTGGTGAGTCGATTTTTATGGTTTTAAAAAATGGAATAAAAAATACAATATATGTGCTCTAGCATACAGATGTAGGGCACCTCATGGTGATTACAAATCACAACATTTTGAGAAACAAGTGAAATTTTGCGGAAAGATTTGTGCGGTTTTGATTGGGAGAAAATTAGGACTGTTCAGACTACTTCACACGGCGAGCCTTGAGCGTCAGTTTTACGGTTTTATTGACACTTTCTTGCGCACCTCTCCGGTAGTTTGTGTTCCTGTGCACCGCACACAATCACGGTCTTGTAGTGCGGCGACGGCAGTTCATTATAGTTGGTCGCATCTTTCACTTCGTACGTGTAACATTCATACTTGACACCGGTGTTCAAGCAGGCAGCCACCACTAAAAAAGAACCGGAAATCATATGAAACGTGTTCATACAGTCTTGCTTGATCGGCTTACACTGAGGAAATCAACAAAACCGTTAACCGGTTGTTCAGTTTCCTGAAACTGAGAACCTAAAATGAAACTGTGTTCAGTTTGCCAGTCGAGACGGGAAACTCGATCAAATTAACGAAAACTCATTGAGCAGATTGCTGAATCGTTGCACCGCCGGAAAGTTATCCGTGTCCATTTTTTTACTATTCTCGTGCTGTTGACCCACATGCTCTCCAGTGTATTTGTCAAACTCGATTTCTTGGTTTGTCTAAAAAGGCTGCCAACGGTTTGTCGAAAGTGCAACATACGTGTAAATACAATCTCCTGCATGTGTGCCTGTGCTTGTGAACACCTGGTGATCAAATTTATCAATTTATCAAATCAAATCAAATCAAATTAAAAAAAAACAGAATATGCAAGATCATCCGAGTTTACCTACCAACTTTGCGTCGGTATTTCTTGCCCTCCTGCCTGTCCAGACTCTCCAAATCGTCCAGATTCATTTGCCACAAAGTGCCGCAGATTTCAGTGCCATCGCAACTGCGCGCATAAGAAGAATATCAGTGCACTTTGCACTGCACATACATTTTTGTGATCATGCAAGTTTTGAAAAGCGTCTCGTCAAAAAAGAAACCAACTGCCAGTGCAACTGAGACCTGTAAATCGTCGCCACAGCGCCGTGCCACTTCTTCGAGTGATATACGAAGCCGAGTGCGTGTGCGCACAGTTTCACGTTGGCCACGTACGTAGCGGACGGATTCGCAAGCTTCAATCGTTCACTCAGCAAATTACTTCCGAACGCCAGATAATAGAAGTGCCCCTCGGGCGCACGTTGCAGTTCGCAGTCGCTACACTCGCTCATGTTTTATACTGTTTTTGGCACTGGTGCTTTTTTATTTTTTATTTTTTCACTATTGTGTTTATTTATTTATTTTTATTGAGTATTATTATCTTTTATTTTTTTGGTCCCGAGACTCAATGCGCGCACACAGACGGGTAAACAGTTTCATGCATGAAGTGGGAATTCAGAATTGGCAAAGTGAATCCGAGTCCCCCAAATAGGGCTAAGTCACTTACTAATTTGATTGAATTACAATGTATCACATAAAAGAATGAAAAAAGTTTCCTTTCTACGTCTGTACTCTACACAAGCATTCAGTTGCAGAACCTAAAAACTGAGAACGGAGTGACTGCTGTCGTCGAGCGCGCCGCGGTTTGCGTTTTTTTTCACATGCGCCGCAGGAATTTTTTTCACTGAAAAATAACACAAAAACCTACAGCAAACGTTTGGTTTCAAACACCGAACCACATAGCAAAATGTACTTGATCATTTGAAATGCACGCGCGAAAAAAATCTGTTCACTGTGCTGTAATAATGCGCCCCCTAAAAGTTGTTGGTTTCTTCAAAATATCGTTCCAAGCTTTTTTTCGACCAGAGAAAACAAAATCACGTTGACATAGCACTCAGCAATAGATCAACACCAGTTTTACAGCTAGTTTCAAACGACAAACTTCTTATCTATATGACCGAGATGGAAAGTGTTCTTTAACAAACAAACTTCTGTTGAAAACAAGAGACGATGCGCAAAAAGACAATTTATCCTCGGTAGAGCTCAATTTCGAGACGTGAAATGGAACACACCGTTTCAGTTTGTCTGTTGTCTGTTCCTTGCTGGCTAGCCAGAATCACCCCGGTGGTCCTTCACTGTGTTCAGCACCAGCAATATTATACAAACACTTTATCACGAACGGCTTCTAAAGTGAATGTGCAACTGGAATGCAGTGTTTGAAGCCAGGGCTATGCATAGGCTCAGATGCAGTTTTAGGCTTGGGCTTAGGTTCAGGCTTAGGCTTGAGGTTTGGCCTTGGCATAGGTTTTGGCTTAGGCTTAGCTATAGGCTTTATGGTTTAAACATTTTTATGGCTGAGGCTTGGGCTTGGGCTTAGACTTGTGCTTAGGCTTGGGTTTGAGACTTATGCCTGCGCCCAGGCTTCGTCAGGGCTCAAGCATATCGCTTGTTCTGATGGCGGATGTTCAGGTCGACTCCAGCAGAATTGAACAGAAGATAGTAACAACAAACAACCGCTACAATGCAACTCGCAACGAACAACAGCGTGTTATGCGTGAATGCATTTCGCTGCGGCGATGCTCATTGAGGTGCGTCGGCAACGGCCAGCTTTGCGAGTTAAGCGGCATTCATACAATGTTTTTTAAGCACGCGCGGCTATTAAACACTGCAAAACGCGTTCGCGTTGTTTCATTAGCGCACGCAACCGGCGTTTTACGCGCTCGCAAAAGCATAGTCTCGTTGCTCGCTGGGCAGCTATTAATTCAAACTGTATGAATGCGCCTTTACGTGCGAGATCAACGGCGCAGCCCGATCACGTTGCGTTTCATCCAACTCAGCATCAGTCTCGTTAAAACGCCTGAAAGCAGCCGCACAATTCAGTGTTCTCACATTAGTGCGTTGCGTTCACCAATGACACATTGCTGATGATGCAAACACAACACACGCGCAGAGTAGCCGTTGGCAAAGCTGGCACTGCACGCGGGCGATTCTGGCCGAGAGTTCTGAAAATAAAGATCAGCCAATTGGTGGTTTGGCTTCGGCTTCAATGGTTTCGTGCATGATTCGCTGTGTGTTGCGTCTTCTTGCGAATCGTGTTGATGATTTTGTTTGCCGTCCGCTCAGTCACTTGATTCAATTTTTGACACAGGCTCTGTTTCAGTTTCATCGCGACAAGTTTGATGATCACAAAATGCAACTGCTATAAAAACCCTTTTAGAAGGAAACACCGCAGTTTTATCAGCCAGAAGATCGTTCCTATCAGCGGCATATCAAACGATAAATAGCGAGCATTAGGTTTACCATACAAAAGACATTTTACAACAAAAAGTTGTGCTAGCCGCGCGCAAAGACACCACAACAAAAAAAAACGACTTGTTGTTTTCGCAAATGATATTTCACCCCCCCCCCCCCCGGGGGTTTAGGAGGTGGGTGTCACGGGACCCCCACCCCACAGGGCGCAATTGCAACTTCGTGCCGTGCTAGAAGGGCACAGCCCCCCCCCTCCACTTCTCATCTTCTGTACTGATATTTCAAGTCGTTTCAAGCAAAAAAAGAAAAGAAAAGCACGTTGACATAGCAGCATTCACCACCAGTTTTTACACAGTTTCAAACGACAAAAACCTGTCAAAAGCAATAAAATGGTCTGAAATGCTCAAGACGTGTTGTTTCGTTAACCACAATAACGTTGCAACAGCAATAAAGAACCGCACGTTAAATCCAGTAAAGAATGCACGTACACACAATTGTAGAAACGAAGTCGATATGGACGAAAATAAATGGTGCATCAACAAAGCTAAGTTCTTTACTTTTATTGTACATTGTATCTCTACAATGTCAAATCAAATGCCGGTATAAATAATTACAAGCAACAAACTTGAACTCAGTATGCAATCTCGACATTCACTTTTTCGACAGCTCTTTATTACTGGACGGTATGTACGTTGATATACAGTGGCGGCCAAAAGTGTTGGAACGCTGCGCGCATGTGTGCGCGTGTGTTGCGCGTGTGTATCATCAGCCTTACAAACGCTATTATAAGAATCCCATGCTAATTTTTTTTGTTTTTATGATTACTGAGTGTATCTAGTACAAAATCCGCATGGTTTTTTCGCTGAAGCATACATTTATTTGACAGATACCTAACATTACAACACGCCTCCATTTGGCAGTAAAACTGTTTCAAAATTATTTGGCATTAAAATATAGCGGAATAAACAATACAACCCGACTGGAACCCGAAACATGAACGCAATACACGTCTGTTAGATAATTCAAACACAAACAAACGCTAATACTTCGTAGAATAGTTTTCTTGCCCATGATTTTGAATCAGTTTTACTGTCACTCATATGCAATGGAGGCGTGTTATAATGTTCGGTATTTGTCAAATAAATGTATGATTCAGTGAAAAAAACCTGCGATTCATGTACTAGATACACTCAGTAGTCTAAAAAACTAAAAAAATTAGCATGGGATTCTTTTATAGTGTTTGTACGGCTGATGCAACACACGCGCAATACATCGCATACACGCGCGCAGCGTTCCAACACTTTTGGCCGCTACTGTACATAGAAACATTGCTTAGTCAACTTTTTGTGGAATCCGACTACTGTTAATTATTACAAAAAAATTTGATTTCAAAAAAATTAGAATAAATTGTTGTCGACGTGCGTTGAGCTGCAAAATCACCAAGATACAGCCGAATGAGAATGCGAAAGAAATCAACGTAACATTCAGTGACGGTAAAATAAATCAACTTTTTTCAATTGGTACTGCGCTAAAACGTTGTTTTTGCATAGTTTTTTTGTCAAGTTTTGTGTTTCACTTTCAAAACTGGCGTCATGATCGCAGGACACGCGTGTTCGTTCGCGTACGTTTGGCTGCGTGACAACGCGCCTGATGCGAGCACGTTTGAGCTCGGCAATCGAACGCGCGCGAGAACAATGCTGATGGCAGAACTAGATCCAAACGTGAGATCGTTACAAAGCCGAATGATGCGGCTTAGGCTTAAACGAAGGCTGAGAGCAGGGAGTGCTCAGGCTTCGAGTCAATCCCAGGGCTAGGCATAAGCTCACAGATGTGGTTTTAGGCTCAGGCTTAGTCTCGGTTCAGTCAGGCTTTAGGTTTGGCATTAGCATAGGTTTTGGCTTAGGCTCAAGCTTTATGGTTTGTCCTTATGGCTGAGACTTAGGTTTGGGCTTGGGCTTAGACTTGTGTTTAGGCTTGGGCTTGAGACTTTATGCTTTGGCTAAGGCTTCGGCAAGGCTTCAGCATATGGTTTCTTTTTATGGCTCAGGCTTAGGTTTAGACTTAGGCTTAGGCTTTGGTTTCTGCTTACGTCTAGCTTTAAGGTTACACTGTATTGTATAGTGAATATATATGACTTTGGTTTAAGTAAAGGCTTGGGGTTTAGGCTCATGACTTAGGCTTAGGCTAAAAGCTTAAAAGCATACATGTATGCTTCGGCTTAGGCGTAGACTTCGGCTCAAAGGCGCAAGCTTGGGTTAGGCTTTGAACTGCGCCTGGGCTTAGGATCGGCTTCAGTTTGTGTCAGGCATGAATTAGGCTTGGCTAGGCTTTGGCTTGGCCTTAGGCTGGCTTAGGCTTTATATGGTTTAGAATTAAGCAGAGGCTTATGGTTTAATTTTAGGTTTACTTTAGGCTTGTTCTTTGCCTTAGTCTCGGACTTACAAGTTACATGTGCTATTATTCTTGGCCATTATTGGGCTAAAGCTTAGGAACTGGCTTTATGCCTGAAATGCTTGGATGCAGCACCGCCACTCGATTCTCGAAGCGCTGGCGAACACCCAGAAGCCATAATTAGCGCCGCCACGTTTATGTCACCAAGTATCTCAATAATAGATCCAAAGTCCAACAATAAGCTTTTTACAGATCTCACCTAGCACCACCGAACTTTCGGACGACGGCACTGCTCTGGTGATCGACTGGCGCGATGGTGGCCCGCAAAACGCGTATCCAAGTCGTTGGCTGCGTCGACGGACGCTCGTTGACAAGGCGTTTCAAAAAGTGAAGCAAATCATTTCCATGCCAAACTCCTGTAAATAGGAAGAGACCGACAGAGTATGACCTATTTTTCGAATTCGAACGTGTCCCACTGAAATGACGTCATGTGCTGCCAAACATGCGCTTGTCGTTCACAGCAAACCAGACCTTCCGTTTTAGCCGATTTCTTCTCGTACACAAATGGTGAATGTCGAATCAGTCGCGCCAAACTGAAATTTTAGCGCCTGTACTTTGACAAACGGTCGCTTTTAAAGCACATGATGTGATTTTAGTTCGGTCACGATTGAATAAATCCACAATACATATATTGCGGAGGCACCGGACTGCGTGTGTTTTTCTTTGCTGGCGATCAGGCCCGCCGTGAGCAGTACCACACGTGGCAGACGGTGCCGTGGACGAGCGCTCAGGTCGCTGAGAACTTGCACACCATCGACTGGCTCGACGTCGTCACCGACTCGAACGGGTCGCGGCCGTTGCGCGATTTTCTGCTGAATTTTCTCACGTACGGAATCGCGAAAATCGTCGGCGCTCCGCAGCGCCACGGCGCACAAGCGAAACTGGCCGAAGTGATCGGCTATTTTCGAAACAGTCACTATGGGTATGATTTTTAATTTTGGTTCCGAGATGACTTGATGCGCGCATATACAGGTCAACAGTTTGCATGCATGACACGGGAATTCAAAATTGACAAAGTGATCCGAGTCCTCTAAATAGGGCCCAAGTCACTTGGGCGGTTTTGAATTGCCACATAAAGATTGAACTCGAAACTACGTAGTTTCCTTTCCACGTCTACGTGTGCATTCAGTCGCATAATCTAAAACAATTGATAATAAGCGAAGTGAAACGGATGTTCCTTCGACGACGTCTGTAAACACCTTTCAGTCGCAGAAGCAAACGAAAACACAATAAAATAATATAAACACACAAACGGTATCCCACAGGCCAGCGCGCATGCACGTGCATTGGTTGGCTTGTGTGCGACTGTGCAACATCGCTGTGTTATAAAATTGAGTGCACTGCTTTTCTCTATTTCAGGAACACATTTCAAGTGCTGGCAGAGCCGATTCCGAGCAATCTCGCGTACACTCCGAAGGCGCTCGGCTTTCACACCGATCTGCCATACGAGCGACATCCACCGGACGTCTGCTGGATTTCCTTGACAAGATGCCTCATTCATCATTTTTTTTAAATGTTTTTTTTACAGCAAAACTGTTCCAGATTCAAACGTTACACGTCATTCGGCAATCGTCGACTGGTGGCGACAGTGTCTTTGTGGACGGACTGAATGTCGCGAGACAGCTGCGCAGCGAGAAACCGGAGGTGCGCTGCAACAAAACGAGAGACACTTTTGTAAATCGACCGCATTCTAATGCATGATTTTTTCATTTTGGTCACGAGAGACTCGATGCGCGCAGTTTCACGCATGGCGCGGGAATTCAAAATTGGCAAAGTGATCCGAGTCCCCTAAATACATAGGGTCGAGTCACTTAGTAATTTTGAATTACCACATAAAGATTGAAACTAGTTTCCTTTCGCCGCCAACGCACGAATTCCGTCGCAGAATTATCTAAAAAATTGATAATACTTGTACTTCAATTTCCATTAATCACTTCAGGTGTACAAACTGCTGACCACGGTTCAACAGGAGTTTTTAGATGACGGCGACACACATTATCGATATCTGCACACGGCCATGCATTGCACAATAGCGTGAGTAAAACGGTCCAGAGGTCAACATTTGGGGGCAACAAAGATACCTTTCAGAAATACAACACTTGGGTGAAACAAAACAATGCCAAAATATTTATGTTGTTTGAAGAGTGTCAACAAACGTTTTTCTTGAATGCTTTGAAATCAGAAAAAAATCCAACCTGAAACTTTTCTTTCAGAGTGGACGAGCAAGACGAACCGGAGCAAATCTTCTACAACAATCAGCAGCGATCCTGGTTCGCCATGGTGCAATCGGCCGAGCATTTTGCAGAATATTTGGCGGCACTAAGAACGTTCAACGATTACCTGTATCAACCGAGGAACTTGTTTCAGATCAAACTGAATCCCGGTACAACAGTCGAACTCTAAATTATGGGCAATCAGCTGATTGGTTGGTAATCACGTGATGCATGCTTTCTGTGCAAAATAAACTCAGCCCCGGCTCCCACAGCAATTTCTGCACAGAGAAAGCATGCATCATGTAATCGACCAGACCACTAAACACACGCTGATTCCACGTACATGTAATTTAGAGTTCGACGGTATATCTCTGAGTTTTAGAAAGCACTAATGAGTAACTCAGATTATCCTTGAAATTATTTGTGGCTTCAAAAACAAAACGCAGCTGTTCTTGAAATCAAATTGAAAATCTGTAATCAAAACCATTTTCTGAACAAAAAACGTATGTTATCAAAATTTGCTGGTCCCATTATTTTACGCGCATCCCAACTTCAGGTGAAATCATCTTTTTCGCCAACAATCGCGTGCTGCACGGAAGACGCGCGTACACGTACGACCCGGACAACGCTGGACAGGGCCGCCATTTCGAGGGCGCCTATTACACGTTCGATGCAGTGCAGTCGAAGATTAGGGTGATCAATGAGTCGCTCGGAGAACAGAGACACGCCGCGTTTGCTGTGCCGTAAACTGTGATAGCTCTTGCTGTGTGTCAGCGCGCTTCAATGCTGCTCCCTTCAATTGCACGTGAATTTCACTTAGTTGCAATCCGCGATTTCAATTTAGTTTGCTTTTGAGCTGAGTCTTTCCAACCAGATCACTGACTGTCCAGAAAGAAAGGTATCCTTGAGAAGTCGAACCTTCGAATTCGATGCCAGCACACGAATATGAGGTAAATCAATGAATATTTGGCATGAAAAACAATCATATGGCAACATTGCACAAACCTGTTTTTGCTGATATTTGCATTAAAAAGTTGGTTTACGAACCTGATACCTCTTTTTAGATTGCATATCCACAAATATCTAGATATTTCGTCGGTGTTTTGTCGCTGTACGTTTGCAATGATTTTTTACCGTTGGCTATAAGTCGGCTTGTAATAAGTTTACTGAAACTCAATTAAATTAAATACAACTGACTCAAAATTTATGAGGTTCATTTTTTTTTAAAAACCCAATCATGTTGCAAAAAACACCAGGGTCGCAATGGTATTAAAAGTTTGGAACACGATCATGCAAACAATGTCCAGGCGAAAGCAGATCTTCCGCCATAACGCCAACATTTTCATCTCCTTTTGGTTTTCGCTGATTTTGAGTCGCATATTCTGCAGCAGAGAGATGATCTCACGCAGAGATTGGAGATGGCTCTGAAAATAATTACGTCTGTCCTGACACCGCGAGTTCTAGAGGTTGAAAACTCACTGAGAAAAAATTTACAACAACTGCGGTTAAAGTTTAGTAAAGTAATTTACAAAAGTATTTTACTAAGTTTTGAAGATTAGCAATTTATTAATACTTTTTAATGCTAGTAAAGCGGCATTCATGAAGCAGTATTTAGTGACGCGTACGTAGCTGTGTTAAAACATAACTACGGCGTTACTGAATACTGCTTCATGAATGCCCCTTGAGTTTTTGTTAGCAAGGTTAGTAAATGCAAGGAAAGTTTTAAGTTACAGAACATTTTTTAAAATAAAATTTTTTAAGAACTCTTTTAAGAAATCCAAAAGAGAAATTCTTTCACTTGTACCCCGCCATCGTACGTCGCCTTCTCGCGACGACGCTTTTCGTGATACCGAGAAAATGACCATGTGTCGGTTATTTGTGTTGATGACTAGAAAACAAAAAAAATTAAAAAAGATATCAATAATAATCAACGTATAGGGTCACAAGGATGTCTTATTACAAAGAAAGTCACTCACTTCTGATTGGATCTGATACTTTTGTCTTGCACACGCAATGATTTGTAGCCAGTTTGGCACAGGGTGTCCAAGTGCCCCTTGGACATGGAAGTACATCACGATCACACCGAGTATAGTAGCCGCAACCATGACGTATATTTCAACTAGGATATACTTGCCTGCAGCAAAACACAACATTACACAAAAGTCCACAATAGCGAACAATAAAACCAACAAAACTCTACCAATGGCAAAGATGCGTCCACTTTCCAGTGGCAAAGTTGACCAAGTACCTATCCCGCGTAGTGTCCTGTCCCACCGTGTGTAAAATGTCCTGTCCCACCATGCTAAAACTGTGAAAATCGGTTGAAAAATGTTGCCAGAACAATAACCGGGTAGGTACCCGGCCCGCCTCGCGTTCCGAGAAAGAAGAAAGAAATGCTAAGAAGGCTAAAATTGTGAAATTAGATTGGAAAATGTCACAGAATTAACAATTAATCGGTTAGTTGCTCGGCATTCTGAGCAATTTTTCCCGGGGACACGACACGACGCGGGAGACGCACGGTGGGACAGGACGCGGGACACGGGTCGGGACATAGGTCTTCTATGTGGGTGATCGAGCGACTCACACACACGCACCAAGCAACGGGAATTCCTTCTCGTCTTTCGGCATCACTTCGGCGACGGTCATCAGAATAACCGCGATGGTCAACAGACCGGTCATACCCATCGTCACTCGCTCCTGCCGTTCAAGGCCAGCGTCGAACGGTGAGAACAGCCCCAGAATTGTGGTCATCGTGATCAGAAACGTCGGTAGGATTAATGAAAATGTGTAGTAACCTGAAGGTGAGGTTTTAACAGTTCTGTTTTCTGTATACATTAAGACGAGTAAAACTTTTTCCATGTTAGTTTTAAAACAGATAACTGAACCTGGCTGGCGTGCGAACACCAGAAAGAAGTGCACCTCATAATAGTTCTCGCCGTAGTAGTCAAGAATCACATTGTGACCCGTATAGCTGACCAAACGCCATTCTGTAACGTTCATGAACTTCTTAAAACATTGAGACCTGTAAAATGTTTCAAAAAAGTCAATAAAAACGCAACGACACACCTGTGTTATGTTTGTAGTATGCGGACAGCTGGTGCTGGTCTTCCGGTGCGACGTACTTTGCACCGAGCACAATTTCGGTGCCCGGGTGCACCCAACTAACGAACGACAGTGTGCAATTTTGGACGTCGTATGGAAACTCGGACACATCGTACAAACAGTAGAGCGTCGTGATGATGCTGATTGCGAGTTGCACCTGTGGTGTTCATCAGACAGCGACGTTTAACTTTTGTGAAAGTAATAATAGTATTTTTTAATTTTTTTTGTTTAGATTTTCAAATTACCTCGCCGTCTGCCTTGACACAAACGTAGTGAGGCGGGAGGCCAGCGGCGCGAACTTCGATGCTACAAATCGGGCAATTCATAAAACAAGTATTATCTAAAAATGCGGGAGACGCATATAAAAGGAGGAATATGGCCTTGTGTAAGCAGTGAAAGACTTGGCTCGACAACGCTTTTCAAGTCTCTGATGTGGTACACACGGATACAAGTACATAAGAGTTATATTTTTGCGCCGCGTTTGCTGTTTAAAAGCTTGCTGAAAAGCGTAAAAACTTTGAAGTTATTTTTCAATTGTCCTCTTCAGTTTAGTCTAAAATCACACCATGTGCGAAATTCTGTAAATTCTGTGCAAAAACAGAAACATCAGAAATTGCAAAATATTGCTGCATGTAGCTTTATCGTTGTTGTTGTTGTTGTTTTGTTGGGATTTTTAGGCGATGTTTTTAGCCAGGGCTAACCCAGAGAAGCGTACAGAACGCCATTGAGTAGGGCGCCCATTGAGTTTTCTCTGTCATTAAGTGCCTACATACCCCTCGGCGGGGCTCGATCCCCCGAGCGCACAGACTGTAGTCTAACGCACTACCACCAGGCCACGAGGGTGACAATTGTTGTTGTTGCTAACGTACGCACCGCTGTGCATACAGCAGCACCAGTGCAAAAAGTGTTGTCTTTCGTTGATTTTCACCCTTTTTACCAAACTCTTGTGACAGGATAAACCGGTGAGTCATTGCCACAGAAGGAGACCTTGCGTTCCCCAACGCCTCTGCGATACACTTTGTGCAAACCAGTGTCAGCGATCTAAAGTCTGATCGTTATTTTAGTGGTTTTAGTGGTCGCTAAATGCTAGAAAAAAAGCAAATGTGAAAGTTTCATTTGTCTACAATGTACGAGGGTTGCCACTTCCAACCGAAATAAAAAATAAACGGCGCAAAAATATGACTCTTATGTACTTGTATCCGTGTGTACCACATCAGAGACTTGAAAAGCGTTGTCGAGCCAAGTCTTTCACTGCTTACACAAGGCCATATTCCTCCTTTTATATGCGTCTCCCGCATTTTTAGATAATATTCTGACTTTTACATAAGCCCCGAAGGTCGGACCAAAATCACAATACGTTGGTCACACATTCTTCTAAACCCCGGACAACTCAGGTTTTTCATTTTTCGTTTTTAGGCCAATTTCGCCTATGCTATTTCTACGGCCCATTCGCCCAAAATCGTCACGATTCAGTACCTAGAATTGCTCACATAAGAAAACTGACCCAAAAGCAGTGATCGGCGGTTGAATTACCCTGGAAAACACAGTTTTCTTGTTTTTCATTTCTGGACCGGTTTCACTAAATTCCACGGCCGATTCGCCCGAAATCGTCACGATTCGGAATCTAAAGTTGCTCACGTAAGAAAACTAACCCAAAATCTGTTATCAGCGCATTGAATTACCCCGGAAAACACAGTTTTCTTGTTTTTCATTTTTGGACCGATTTCGCCAATTTCCACGGCCGATTCGCCCGAAATCGTCACGATTCAGTACCTAGAATTGCTCACATAAGAAAACTAACCCAGAATCCGTGATCAGCGCATTGAATTACCAAGGAAAACACCGTTTTTTGTTTTTCATTTCTGGACCGATTTCGCCAATTTCCACGGCCGATTCGCCCGAAATCGTCACGATTCAGTATCTAGAGTTGCTCACATAAAAAACTAACCCAAAATCCGTGATCAGCGCATTGAATTACCCTGAAAAACACCCTTTTATTGTTTTTCGTTTCTGGGCCGTTTTCGCCAATTTCCACTGCCGATTCGCCCGAAATCGTCACGATTCAGCACCTAAAGTTGCTCACGTAAAAAAACTAACCCAACATCTGTTATCAGCGCATTGAATTACCATGGAAAACACCGTTGTTTTGGTTTTTCATTTTTGGACCGATTTCGCCAATTTCCACGGCCGATTCGTCCGAAATCGTCACGATTCAGTACCTAGAATTGCTCACATAAGAAAACTAACCCAGAATCCGTGATCAGCGCATTGAATTACCATGGAAAACACCGTTGTTTTGGTTTTTCATTTCTGGACCGATTTCGCCAATTTCCACGGCCGATTCGCCCGAAATCGTCACGATTCAGTATCTAGAGTTGCTCACTTAAAAAACTAACTCAAAATCCGTGATCAGCGCATTGAATTACCCTGAAAACACCATTTTCTTGTTTTTCGTTTCTAGACCGATTTCGCCAATTTCAACGACCGATTCGCTTGAAATCGTCACGAATCAGCATCTAAAGTTGCTCACGTAAGAAAACTAACCCAAAATCCGTGATCAGCGCATTGAATTACCCTGGAAAACACCATTTTCTTGTTTTTCGTTTCTAGACCGATTTCGCCAATTTACACGGCCGAATCGCCCGAAATCGTCACGATTCAGCATCTAAAGTTGCTCACGTAAGAAAACTAACCCAAAATCCGTGATCAGCGCATTGAATTACCCTGGAAAACACTATTTTCTTGTTTTTCGTTTCTAGACCGATTTCGCCAATTTCCACGGCCGATTCGCCCGAAATCGTCACGATTCAGCATGTAAAGTTGCTCACGTAAGAAAACTAACCCAAAATCCGTGATCAGCGCATTGAATTACCCTGGAAAACACCATTTTCTTGTTTTTCGTTTCTAGACCGATTTCGCCAATTTACACGGCCGATTCGCCCGAAATCGTCACGATTCAGCATCTAAAGTTGCTCACGTAAGAAAACTAACCCAAAATCCGTGATCAGCGCATTGAATTACCCTGGAAAACACATTTTTCTTGTTTTTCGTTTCTGGACCGATTTCGCCAATTTCCACGGCCGATTCGCCCGAAATCGTCACGATTCAGCATCTACAATTGCTCACGTAAGAAAACTAACCCAAAATCCGTGATCAGCGCATTGAATTACCCTGGAAAACACCATTTTCTTGTTTTTCGTTTCTAGACCGATTTCGCCAATTTCCACGGCCGATTCGCCCGAAATCGTCACGATTCAGCATCTAAAGTTGCTCACGTAAGAAAACTAACCCAAAATCCGTGATCAGCGCATTGAATTACCCTGGAAAACACCCTTTTCTTGTTTTTCATTTCTGGACCGATTTCGCCAATTTCCACGGCCGATTCGCCCGAAATCGTCACGATTCAGCATCTAAAGTTGCTCACATAAGAAAACTAACCCAGAATCCGTGATCAGCGCATTGAATTACCATGGAAAACACCGTTGTTTTGGTTTTTCATTTCTGGACCGATTTCGCCAATTTCCACGGCCGATTCGCCCGAAATCGTCACGATTCAGTATCTAGAGTTGCTCACTTAAAAAACTAACTCAAAATCCGTGATCAGCGCATTGAATTACCCTGAAAACACCATTTTCTTGTTTTTCGTTTCTAGACCGATTTCGCCAATTTCAACGACCGATTCGCTTGAAATCGTCACGAATCAGCATCTAAAGTTGCTCACGTAAGAAAACTAACCCAAAATCCGTGATCAGCGCATTGAATTACCCTGGAAAACACCATTTTCTTGTTTTTCGTTTCTAGACCGATTTCGCCAATTTACACGGCCGAATCGCCCGAAATCGTCACGATTCAGCATCTAAAGTTGCTCACGTAAGAAAACTAACCCAAAATCCGTGATCAGCGCATTGAATTACCCTGGAAAACACTATTTTCTTGTTTTTCGTTTCTAGACCGATTTCGCCAATTTCCACGGCCGATTCGCCCGAAATCGTCACGATTCAGCATGTAAAGTTGCTCACGTAAGAAAACTAACCCAAAATCCGTGATCAGCGCATTGAATTACCCTGGAAAACACCATTTTCTTGTTTTTCGTTTCTAGACCGATTTCGCCAATTTACACGGCCGATTCGCCCGAAATCGTCACGATTCAGCATCTAAAGTTGCTCACGTAAGAAAACTAACCCAAAATCCGTGATCAGCGCATTGAATTACCCTGGAAAACACATTTTTCTTGTTTTTCGTTTCTGGACCGATTTCGCCAATTTCCACGGCCGATTCGCCCGAAATCGTCACGATTCAGCATCTACAATTGCTCACGTAAGAAAACTAACCCAAAATCCGTGATCAGCGCATTGAATTACCCTGGAAAACACCATTTTCTTGTTTTTCGTTTCTAGACCGATTTCGCCAATTTCCACGGCCGATTCGCCCGAAATCGTCACGATTCAGCATCTAAAGTTGCTCACGTAAGAAAACTAACCCAAAATCCGTGATCAGCGCATTGAATTACCCTGGAAAACACCCTTTTCTTGTTTTTCGTTTCTAGACCGATTTCGCCAATTTCCACGGCCGATTCGCTCGAAATCGTCACGATTCAGCATCTAAAGTTGCTCACGTAAGAAAACTAACCCAAAATCCGTGATCAGCGCATTGAATTCCTACGGACTAGACCTTTTTCCTATTATTTTTCGTAGCTCAGACAAAATTTGTAAGAGTGAAAAGCTGATACCCAGTCGAAATGCTACGAACTGTAAAAAATGCACAATTTTGACGAAAAAAATGCCCGGGCAAAAAAAATTTCACAATCTACGGATGAAATTACCCCAGGAAACATTTTTGTTCGACTGTGAAAGTGTCGCAGGTAAAAATTGAAAGGGCGCACACTTAAAACCAGGTGAAAACCCTGCGAACTTTTAAAAATGCCCAATTTTTTACCCAAAACAAGGTCTGGGTAAAAAATTAATCCGATTTTCAAAATCTCCGGATGGAATTACCCCAGGAAACATTTTTGTTCGACTGTGAAAGTGTCGCAGGTAAAAATTGAAAGGGCGCACACTTAAAACCAGGTGAAAACCCTGCGAACTTTTAAAAATGCCCAATTTTTACCCAAAAACAGGGTCTGGGTAAAAAATTAACCCAATTTTCAAAATCTCCGGATGGAATTACCCCAGGAAACATTTTTGTTTGACTGTGAAAGTGTCGCAGGTAAAAACTGAAAGGGCGCACACATGTTGATTACATACCAGAAAAAAAAAAGGACAAAGGGAAATAAGTAACACGATTTTCAGAATAGGTTTTTCGTGTCTAGAGCGTATGAAAAATCGTCCGATGAAAATTTTTTCGCGGCTCCAAGCACAACTTTGGGTGTTCGTTTCGTGTGCACAGAACCAAGTTTGTGGCTTATACTATGCTCGCTGCAGGGCAGCGAGAAAGTTTGAAAAACGCGCGCGAGGGGAAAACGGCTCATATTATGCGTGATGCGCTGTCCGCTCGCTGACGCTCGCTCGCGCATCCGCATGATTATTTAAATGAAAAACGCGGCTCCACTGTTAGCCTTCATATTCCGCTTTAAGTGTACTCTATTAATCTAAAAACATCGAATATTGGTTTCGGGCAAATAGTTCAAACCTTAAAAAATGAAAAATGCTTCACGATCAAGAACAACTGTGTCGACATTTTTCAATGTCGTACCGTAAAAATGAACGTTCTGTCCACGACGAATATGTTGCCAATGGTGACAGCCGCTGCGTGCGGACTCGACAGACGTGCCAAGAATGACTCGGTTAACTGTCGCAACTGAATTTTGAAATTTCGAAATTTTATTTTTACCAAAATCGAGACAACGACAGAAAACCAATAAATTTCGCAGTGTTGTTTACATCCGTGTTTGATGGTAGCCACAGATCAATCACTTCATGCAGTGCCGCAGCAGGCGCGGATGCCTGAAAATGGACGGCAGAAATAACACTTGACGACGAGTTCTAACCAGTCGTAAAAATGTTCAATTGTGGACGCTTTACAACAACTTGAAAGAGCCAGTCGTTATTTTTGAATGTTGATGTTTACCCTGAAAGCAAATAACGAAGAACAAAAAGTGCAATACCGTATTATCCGCCAATCTGGTCGTTTTGAAAACGCAAAAACATCGCAAAAACTTGCCCAATCCCGCATCCACCTTACCCATCCGTTCACATAGGCCGGCAGCACCGCCAATAGAGCAAGCTGTACGGTGTTCACGTCAGCGACCGCAAACAGCGTCAAGTATTCGGCGAGCGTCAACTCGCTGATACTGAAGCACGAGTACATCATCAGCACAATCAGCGCGGCGCTGATGAACAACTCGATCAACAGCAACATCGAGAACATCGCGTTCAGTTGCGTCAGCAGCGGCGACATGCGCATGTGTCGCTCGATGAGACGCTGCAGTTCGTGCGGCGCGCGCAGGTCCGCTGGGAAACAGAGACGGCTATTGGCATATGTACAGTGGCGGCCAATAGTTTGGAAACGTCCATGCGCGTGTGTGTGTGTGCGGCGGTATATGCGTGCTGTTATTTTGCGTCTCTGCCCAACATATTTGTTTGTTTGTTTGTTTGTCAGATTTGTTTTTATGAACACAGCAATTGCTTGTTCCAAAAATCAAAAAAATATTAGCTTACAGTATGTGCATAGTAATAACGCTGAATATGTTTTCGTGCAACTCCGATTTCGTTATTTCTTCATTCGAGAAAAAAGTGACAGGTTTAAAGGAACATACTGTATTTAAAAAAACCACCTGCCTCACCTTTGCGCAACATTTCGACAGTAAAGAAGCGAAACTCCACCGCCACTGCTAAGCTGATCAGCGTATACACGTACAACGTGCCGTAACACCAGAAGAACATGCACCACATTGCGAGAAACATCGACAGGGCGTGTTCGACGACACCGCCGCCCAAATTTGTCATCAATTCAACCTGCACTGAGATGCCCATTTCGGAGACGTTCACCACTGCACGCCAGTGATCAGCAACTTGCCGGATGGGACCGATTTCGGCAACTTATGTGTGTGTGTGTGTGTGTGTGTGTGGAAATGAAACCTTGGATGTCAACCTTGACCGAGTAAAATAGAAGGCGTCCATAATTTTAGCTATGACCTATTATTTCAAACGTGTCCCACTGAAATGACGTCATGTGCCGCCAAACATGCGCTTGTCGTTCACAGCAAACCAGACTATCCGTTTAGTCGATTTCTTCCCGTAAACAAATGGTAAATTGCGAATCAGTCACACCAAACTGACATTTTAGTGCCTGTACTTTGACAAACGGGCGTTTTTAAAGCAAATAACGTCATTTTAGTCTGAACACGTTTGAATAAATCCACAATAGTAAAAGACATGAACTCGACAAGTTTGACCACATGTTTACATCTGCGTTTCAAAACTTATAAAATATATGAGGGTTTTTATTGTTGCTGTCAATCGGTCCTTTTCCGACATCTGGTCTGTCTGCTGTGCTGTTTGTTGACTGCCAGTAGCCAACAACGGTCACAATTGTAGTGCCAGCAGACACCACGAACAACAAGAACATGTAGCACGCCGTGAACAAATTGAGAGCGCTGAACAGACGACGGTAGTGTACGCAGCCAGCAGACGCGCAGACCTCGTCGATCTGTCAATGTGACACCGCCGTTTTGAACGTTTTTGAAAGTTATTATCGTTGTTGTTTTTAATATTTAGAATTTTGCGACTCAATGCGCGCATAGATACAAGATGTCTGCGGCAGTTTCATGCTCGACGCGCAAGTTCAGAACTGCTGCATAGTGAGTTTCTGAGATGCGAGCGGTGTTCATAATTGTGCCGCATGAATTGCCACATCAAGCATGAACCTGTGATTTCCATTGTACGTCTGCAGAGTTGCTGAACCACAAAATATGGATAGCGTGATCTGGCACTGGAACTTTTGCCTCTGTGATGAGACTAAAAGCGTCACTTGAGCAAGTTTGAATAGCCGCGTCAACAACACCTTGTGGATTTCTGAACAAAAAATAATGCATGCTGCATGTCGTGTTGGGCGACTTCATGTTTTTTTCCTTTTCGATGTTCTTGATGTTCTAGGCGCAATTATTCATCTGCTGCACATGTGAAGCTCCAGTATAGTTGATTGATGATCAACATTCTTTCCTGGCTCAACCGCGTTTCGGTCTTCTCATGTAACAAGAGATGCGTGTTGAAGTGTGAGTACACATAACATGTACACATGTATTTGTGTGTCGATATGTGTGGTCCAGAAAAAGGGTGAAAAAGCCGACACACATAACAAAGACTGAAAGCGAGGCGTATTAGATGTGTGAGATGAATTGAAAAATAAACAAAATCGACACAGATGGAAAACAGATGGAACGGGCTCTGTTCATATGGAGCCGTGTTTTTTGTTGTCAGAACATCGTCAGATTTACCAGCTTTTTAAAGGTCATGCTGAGAGCGGATGCAAATCATGGGCGAAAACTATTTTATCCTACCGGTATAACTTTCACATGATTTTCCAACTGAAAACAATATGCAAATTTCTGCTCTCTTTTAGTGCTAGAAAAGCACGAACTTTTCACTCTACAAGAGTCCACGCTTGATTCACGTCGTTGTATTTTCAAATTTGCTTTCCGGTTCCATGCTGGGAGACGAACACAGAATCTCCTGAAAGGACAACATTGTTCCCCGACGTTTTGTCTGCTGTAGATGCTCACCTGATTTGCACCACGTTGGACAGCTGTCACTACAGCCAAAAAAGAAAGAACTACTTTGTTCATATGTAAATGGGCAAAAGCAGATTTGAAAGAACGCGAATAATGTTCCTGGTAATGTACCCAAACGGTCGCGGTACGTTGATCTTATCTTTAAAATTTTTATGCTCTAACTGCACCCAATCATACTGTTTCCAGGCGTGTTGTCAATGAAGCTGGTCTCACACCATTTATCAGCAGCTAATCGAAGAACGCATCAACCAGCTTTATGCTCCGACATCAGTACTGTATGCACCCACCCTTCCAGCGTTGTATGCGAATTCATCAGTAACTACATACAAACTCAATGTGTCTAGTGGCTACATATAGCTGATTGTTTGTCTAGTGGCTACATATAGCTGATTGTTTGTCTAGTGGCTACATACAACTATGTAAAAAAAATACCTTATTGGTTGGTTGCACACACGTACAGTTGATGCGTGCATTCAGTGCACGCATTCCTGTGGAGGCGGAGTTCGCCTGCACAGGATGCATGCATCAACTGCACGTTTGTGTAACCAGCCAATCAGATTGATTGTAGATTGATAAACGGCGTGCGTATCGTCGGCAGAACGAGCGTTACACGCGGTCACCCGCTCCCATTTAAGGACACACCTCGCGGTTTGTCGTTTGGATCGAGAAGGCTGGTCAACATTCTAACGAGCAGGACGCAGTCGCACAATAGTGCGCTGTACATTTGGGTCTCAATCAAACAGCAATGTCACTTCACTAATCTATGAATTAAGCAATATGTGAAGATCACAACACTAAACAACGGTCAAAGCAAGTGATTGTCTACAAGCTCCTGGAATCTGGGTTCAAGGTTTTTGCTGTGCCATTAATTGTAAATTGTAACTCATGCATAGTGCCTTTGATCTTGATTGGACGACTGTTTGTTTGGAGCGCGTTTTTTTGCCAGAACAATTTTAGATTTTCTGGTTTTTAAAGGTCATGCATGTTCAAAGCGGATATAAATCACCGGCGAAAAATATGTTATCCTACCGGTATGTTATTAAAACTTTCACAAAACAATATACAAATTTCTGCTCTGTTTCAGTGCTGGAAAAAGTACACGTTTTTATTTTATAAAAGTTTACTTTTGGCTCACACCGTTTCACCCATATCACCATGAACCTATGAATAAGCAACATTCGAAGATACGCTGAACAACCGGCCAACGCAAGTTGATTGTTTACAAACACCTGAAAGCTGGGTTCAAACCCCTCTTCCAATTTCGTGGAAGTAACAACGATAGGTTATCATTGCTTATCATTGCTCACTGTGATTTTTGTGATCATTGCCTCATTTGTGATATTTGTGAACTTTTCGTTCGACAGTTTGGCTCAACTTCAGGACCGCTTGCACGTAACCTGCTCCGGTTTTTTTCTGTCAATGAAAACGAGTTTCATTCTATGCTGCATTGAGTCACACAAGCAAAAAAATCTAAAAAAGACAAAATCAAGACAATAATACCTGGATTATCAAGCGTCGTATTGAGCCACTGCTAGTCCAGTAAATCATGTACCAACCAAAGAACACGAACTGTGCGACAAACATCACGTTTAGGATAGAAAACAGATTGGTCATTTGCATACCATTTGCCATCTCAATCGCTCGACTATATTTTACAAAACAAGTCATTAATGACACTGAGACAATTGAAACCACTACACATTTCAGGAATCGTGCCAGTTTTTGTCGCAGCGAATGTGGCTGGTCGTGCGGCGCTTGCCAGACTGTGCCGCCGAACTGCAGAATGCTGAGCACTGGCCGCAAGATACGCTGGACTTCCATTTCATCCAACGACATTTTTTGTTTTCTGATCATCACTGCTGTTTTCTACTCTTTTATTCTGGTATTTTGTTTATCTAAAAGCCAGTATCCTCATTCAGTCGTGTCAAGCCATGCAGCAAAACCAAGAATACCGAGCGAGAAAGTCAATTATTCCAGCAAAAACACAGACTCTCGGGACGCCACAGCGGTTTTATTTTTCTAAATTCAATAAATTTTTTTCTGGCATTCAAATATTGAGATTTCCGAGTTGACTGCGTCTTTGGCTTCAACATTGGTTCCGTATTACGTACTGTGGTTTCGTTATTAACGTTACATGGTGCATATCGGATCAGTGTGAATGCTAGACCTGATGTTCGATGTGCAGTGCATGGCAACAAAATAAGCATTCATTAGATTGTCATACGGTTTCTATCGGTGGAAGGCAGTTGGAGTCGTTTGTTTTAAACCTGCAATGAAGGCATGATGACTAGCGTGTTTGCGTGCGTGCGTGCGTGCGTGCGTGCGTGCGTGCGTGCGTGCGTGCGTGCGTGCGTGCGTGCGTGCGTGCGTGGCTCTAACCGAAAAACGTATTATTCCGTTCTAAGTTCTATTAAACCACCCACAAAAAAACAGAAAAACATGTCTCAGTAACGGTCACAGTCCAAATCAACGTCACCCCAAGCGCCCTGATGCCGCGTTGCCGGGTTCTTGGCATACTTTTCCTCTGTCAGCTTTGCACCCGTTTCTGGGTCGACACACCAGCACGATTTACCTGCTGGCCAACATAACTGGCATTGCATTTTCTTGAAACGGCCTGTAAAGAACAAATGATTTTATCGTTGACTCATAAAACGCGATTTGGTTGAAAAACTACTTTGAAAAACGGAAACTTGAAAAATCGTTCACCATCGCTTTCACATTCAGTTTCCTCTGTGCATCCATCCTGAACTCCAAGCAACCACATCATGTCATCGTCGTCTCGCTCATATTTTCTGTGTTCGTCGTGTCGCTGTTTCTGGCACTTGGTCAGTTGGTCCCCACCATGTTTGCTGCTCTTGTTTGTTCCAGCACCTGAAAAAAATGTCAATGCCTTTCATCAAATCAGAATAACATCAGAATAATAAAGATTCATTTTTTAGCTTTTTTTACAAACCAACCGTTGCTAACGGCAATGTAGATGGAGAATATGAAAACCAACAGAATAACTTTCATAACGTTTTGTTTTGTTTTAATTTACTGTACTTCAAAACTGTAGTTTCACAGCTTTCGATTTCTGAAACGAATCACACTTAACGGTGAAAAACATGCCGAACCGATACAGAAAAATATAAAAAATGAAGTGAAGGTGATTTGTCCGATGGTTGCTACGCATAAAATGTACCTGCATGTTTTTCGTGTGCGAATTGACTGAAACGAAAATGTTCAAAGATAGATCACAGCACATGTACATACTGTATGCTTGTTTTTGCGCGTTTTTTGTATTACTTCGACTATCTGCTGTACGATTGATACGATCAGCTGAACCACAACCAACAAGATTTTATCTTGATTCACGTTAAACTGCGAAGAGTTCCGCTTTAAGTTATTTCATTTTCCGAAAGGTTGCGTTGCACCGAAAAACCTTTGCATTTTGCGATATTTGGGGTAATTGCAATTTGTTTGTTTGGTTACTTGTGCACATCGCAGTGTTGTGCCTTTATGGGTTATGGTTTTGTTCGACTCAATGGTTTTGTCTTTTTTTAGTTCTGCAACTCAATGCGTTTGCAGACGTCGAACGAAAGTCAATTAGGTAGTTTCACGCTGGATGCGACAATTATAAATGACCCAAGTGACTCAGCCGCATCTCAAGGACCGGGTTCTCGAATTTTGAATTTCCTCGTCAAGCATGAAAAGAGTTTTTTATACCACTCGAAGCACGCATTGAGTCGTAGACCAAAAGCAAAGATAATATAAAATACAAGTTCATTTTCATTCTTGAATACCTTTTGGCTTTTCTGTTTCAACACAAAAAAAGTGCAATGACGTGGTGCAATAGTAATTCAACAATTGGTGCAACAGGTTCAGTGCAATACTTGGTGAATACATAAAACTGAAATATTTTTATTTTTTTTTAATTCAGCACACTATTCGTTCTTTCTGGTTCAACCAGTTAAGTTTTTTTGTGAGAACAATGAAACAGTAACGTTTTTGCATCAACAATTGGTATTTTGCAATTATTAATCAACAAATGAAACCCATCAAATCAACCAACTCAGTCACACGGCAACGTTTTTCCACTGTCAACATTAACCTTCTCTGAAGTTGGATTGCCCGTATCCTGGTCGACACACCAGCAGCGTTTCCCCATCGGCCAGCAGTAGTTGCACAATTTCGCTTTGAAACGGCGACCTGCGCATAGCAAAAAAACTTCTGCGTTACCTGATAATGTTTTTCATCATTTCATTTCATTTTATTTCGCGAACCGCAGGAACTCCGATAAAACTGCAAGAACAGCGTATCAAACGGAGGAGACCTTACGTTTCTAAAGAAAGCGAAATCTTCGCTGTTTGAATGTTGAATTTTCAGAAATGCAAAAATTATGGTGTACATTGTAATTCGCAACTTTCATAATATCCATACCGTATTACCCCCATTAAAACCCCCCACCATTAATCCCCCCCACCAATAAACCCCCACCCCCACGACAAGTTTCCGGATAATCCCCCCCCCCCACAAATAATCCCGCATGGGGGTTAATTGGAAACCTGTTTGAAACACATACCCAGCGAATTCAGTGGCTGAATGCAGTGACATTGGTGAAATTGTGCTACCAAAGGCTCCAAAGGGATGAGTTAATGGTAATTTCATTACAAAAGGAAATATCTGTGAAAAGTAGAAGTTCCTGCGACTTTCTTGCCGGCCATGCAAGGTATTTTTGCCATTTTTCAACAAACCCCCACCCCTAGAATTTGTTTGTAAATACCCCCCCCCCACAAATAATCCCCCCCCCACCGATAAACCCCCACCCCTAAAAGTCGCTGACGTATTAATCCCCCATGGGGGTTTATTGGAGGTAATACGGTAACATCGAAATTCATAACATAAAAATTACCTAAGTACATGAAAACAGTCGACACTGAAAACATTCTTTACCGTCCGATTCACATTTGATGCTCAAGGTACATCCGTCCTGCATGCCCGCTTCTCTTGCTTTTGTCGCCCATTCTTCCTCTTGTTTCTCTTTTTCCTTGCAAGTCATCTTCTTCTCTGATGGTGGTTCAGCCAAGTCGGCGGCTGGAAAAAAACCGTTTTCTAACTTGAAACACAGATTTTTCACCCCAAATACCGTAAAGTCTTGCATTTTAGATCTCTCCGGTTTACAAAACCTCCAAAAGTCCCACGCTACGCCCAAGGTCGAACTTTTTTACAAGACCGCAACACGCCAGTACGTCACCTGTTTGTTGTCCATCAGTTTTGTGCGTAACAACAGACATCTGTAATTTGAGTGACTACGTACCTTTTCTGCCG
>JASANC010005522.1:0-40027 GCA_030248135.1 Theristus sp. LFF4_11 | reverse complement strand
TAGTTTTTATTCAATCTTACTTAACTTACAGAAAGATATTTGGGTTGTTACGTAGTTTATTTGGGTTTGCTTATTAGGATGACACGACAACGACAATAATAAAAACAGACCGAACACTGATCACAGATTATCACAGCTTATATAGCCAATATAATTACATGTAATTTCACAGTTATCGCTATTCCCAACTTCTCCCCAACAATTGAAAATGATTTATCACATATTTGATCGGAATTGTTGATTGATTGTTTTGTTGATTTGATTGGAAGATTTGTTGATTTGATTTGACTGTTTTTTGATTGAGATTTGTTGATTTGATTTTTTGGTTGGAAGTTTTCTTTGTGTTTTCACATCGTTTCGTTTCAACCGTTTCGTTTCATCACGCACGTCATCACTATTCGTCGACGCCTCCTTCATCGCGCGGGCTGTGGTCGTAGTCGTCCTCCTCAGCTTTGCCCACGTCGTTTGTCGCTGTACGAGGATTCTTGGCCGGTTTGTTTCGTCCGTAGACTTGCGCAATCAACTGCTTTTCTGCGTCTGACATTCTAAACTGCGGATGCCAATTTCGGAATCTTGCGAATTTTGGTGAATAGTTTTGCTGTTGATGATTTTGCTGTCGCGTGTCGTGTCGAATGCGGGAACATCGACCGATGTATTGCGTGGTTTGCTGTTGCTGATTATTGATTTGTGGAGTGATTTGATTGTTGGCGAACTGGTAGTTCTCAATCTGATTGTAATGTTGCTGATTATGACCAAACTGGTCGCTGAATTGCGGTTTGTAGTTGAAGTTTGTTTCGTGGTTTTCACGGCTCGTGTTTTGGTAATTCGGCTTGCTGCCGTTGTCTTTGTTTTTCTGCCGATCGTCGTCACGGCTGTTCTTTTTCTTTTTGAAGTTTTCGCAGTCTTCGATTCCCTGGATTTTATCCACAATTTCTCGGAAATTGAGACCCTGCAGACGACGCCTGGTCTGCAGACTGCTGAGCCAAGTGCGGAATTTGTGATTTTTGGCTGGGTCGAATTTTTGCCATTTTTCTGACAACAACATCATGTATGCTCTGTCATTGTCAGTAGTACCGTTGGCTACATTCTGTTTACAGCAGTGGTCATGATCAGCAGTCACCTTCTGCTGATTCTGCAGTTCGAGCATCTGACTGAACATGGTCATCATGAAGTCATTTTGCTTTTGCAGTTGTTCGTGTCAGTAGTACCGTTGGCTACATTCTGTTTACAGCAGTGGTCATGATCAGCAGTCACCTTCTGCTGATTCTGCAGTTCGAGCATCTGACTGAACATGGTCATCATGAAGTCATTTTGCTTTTGCAGTTGTTCGTACTGTTTCTGCATCTGCTGTTGTTGTTGCATGACCATTTGAATCAATTGCTCTGAGACTCCCGTCTCCGTTTTCATTTTATCGTGCCTGGGACTTAACCCACTGGCCTCGTCATTTGCCTTGGGAATTAACCCAGTAGGCTCACCAATCAGATTTTTGGTCCTGGGAATCAACCCAGTGGACTCATTTGCCTTGGGAATGAACCCAGTAGGCTCATCAATCAGCTTTTTGGTCCTGGGAATCAACCCAGTGGACTCATATCTTGCCTTGGGAATTAACCCAGTAGGCACATGCTCATCGCTACGAATATGCGCAAGTTTTTGACCCAACTGAAACGTAGTGATTGAATCAGTGTCACTTACGTCTGAAGCATCGTGTGGCACGCTTGGGTCGCACTTATCAGACGCATCGTGTGGCCTTTGAGTCTGTGCGCGTTGTAGCACTTGTGCCGAGCTGAGCATGCTGATCGCCGTCGGCACTGTCGTATCACTTCTGTGCGAGACGCTCGATTGTGCCTGTGTCATGCTGTTCAAATCAGCATTTTCAGGATCATGCATGTGTCCCCAAGTCAGAAACTGTTTGTACTTGAAGACTTCGCTCACAAATCCTCTGACCCTATCAGCCAACTCGTCAATGGGTGTAACCAAAGAAGGTGCAATGTTTCGCTTGACTTTGTACTGCAAGGTTCGACTTAGCTTCTTTTTCTCCTGCAGCGTCCTGCAAATGCGGTTGAGTCCTGTCCGATCCTGCTGGTCCTCATAGCGGTCAATGAGATGTTCCAGGTCTCTGCGGGCCATGTGCACCGTATCGGCGTCGGACGTGTTCAGCGAATCAGGGCTGGGATCACGGCTGACCATTGAACTGTAGCTGTTAAAGTGTTGCGACATGTTGCTGATCGTGCTGTTGTGCGGAGTGCACTGTCGCACACTGAGGTTTTTCTCCTTTATAGATGATGATGATACGAGCCAAACGTTGGGCGCCAGAAAGATATTTGGGTTGTTACGTAGTTTATTTGGGTTTGCTTATTAGGATGACACGACAACGACAATAATAAAAACAGACCGAACCCTGATCACAGATTATCACAGCTTATATAGCCAATATAATTACATGTAATTTCACAGTTATCGCTATTCCCAACTTTACAAAAAGGCTTGACTTAGGTTAGGGTGAACGGGTAAAAATAGCAAAATCATAAACTTCGCATTTTCAATTTGCAAAAAAAGGCTTGGCTTAGGTAAACGGGTAAAAAAGCATTAGCTTTTTAAAACGGGTAGTTTAAAAAACGTTAATTTTTATGTTTTTATTCAATCTTACTTCACACACAAAAAGGCTTGACTTAGGTTAGGGTGAACGGGGGAAAAATAGCAAAATCATAAACTTCGCATTTTCACTTTACAAAAAGGCTTGGCTTAGGTAAACGGGTAAAAAAGCATTAGCTTTTTAAAACGGGTAAATGAAAAAAACGTTAGTTTTTATGTTTTTTATTCAATTTTACTTCACTTACAAAAAGGCTTGCCTTCGGTTAGGGTAAACGGGTAAAAATAGCAAAATCATAAACTTCGCGTTTTTTATTTATTTAAATACATTAAAAATATTGTATTGTAGGCGACTTCACGGCAGCACAAGGTAAATTATCTTCAGGGTTATTATTCAGTAAACGTTACTGTTTTTTCTTTCTAAGTCAATGCCACTTCACCAAAAGGGCTTGGCATTGATTAAGCCACATACGCTCGGGTCAATTGGCTAGTTTTTGATGAAATTGTGGCAAGTAAGCACTTTTTGATTTTTCTGTCAAAATTATCCACTTTTTGTCATGGTCATCATGGTACAAAATGAACATGTTTATTTCTTTTGTGAATGTAGGTGACCATCCCTTGACCGACTCACAATTGTGTAAATAATCTTGCCTGGGCATGAACGCAGAATGTCCACGGGCGATTTAACGAATCCACAGCTTCAAGACGCCCTACAACGTGCGAAAGAGGTCTGTGTCAGCTGATGCTTATCTGAAATTTTTCAGTGTCTCTATTCATTTTTGAGTTCAATGATTTTTTATTCAATTCAACAACAAACCGCTACTGCAAAGCAAACCGTTCATGTAATTCTACCATTTCTATTGTGTTCTTCTTTTTTCAGCTATCCTCGGTGAATACGCAAAAAAGACCAGCATCAGACGCGCTTGAAAGTCAGTGTAAGTCTCGACCAAAATGCGTTCAATTTCAATAATGAACAGTGAATTGAAACGAGCGAGCGAGTGAGTGAGCACAGCAGAGCCAGCTGACCGCAAACGTGAGCGCCTGGTCTTGTGTTGCAGTGCTGCCGGCGAAACGCGCCGCGAACATGATGGACGGGGCGCCGATATCGACGTTGGGCGTCGTGTCGCAGCAGGTGATGCAAGCCGGCGGCGTCGTCGGCGTCAACATGGCCCCGATCACTGAAGTGCTCGAAGTGCCCGACGTCGCCGTTGGACTGAGTGCGTTGCGTTCGCACTCATTCATTGATTTTGTGAGGCGCTCTGTGAAACTCCGATGAAAACTGTAACGTGTGATACGTAAAATTATCGAAACCAATTTCTTTAGTGTATTTCGGCCTAGCCAACGTCAGATGTAAAAGGGATGCGTCGCCATCAGTGATGTCTCCACCACTGAAGTCCTTTCTGTTGGCATAAGGACATAGTCGGACCACCACATGTTTGGCGAGCATATTACTTCACCCTATAAAGTGTTGAGCAATTGCCTGCTTGTTGTTCCCAGTTATCGGCCGCAAAGGCGAGTCGATCAGTCAGATCCAGCAACAGTCCGGCTGTCGGGTGCAGATGGCGCAGGACGGCGTCGGCGGCAGCACACGGCAGTGCACGCTCACGGGCGCCCCACATGCTGTCGCGTGCGTTTCGCGATTTGTTTGTTCGCTGGGGAAACATCTTGTTTGTTTTGTCTCTGAAAGTGCTGGCCGACCGTGGAACAAATGGAATCGATCATTATCATTTACTGTTGTTCTGCGAGTCCACGAGTTTGCAGACCTCTCAAAAAGTAACGAGTCTCATTCTTGCAACGTCGATTCAGCAATCCCGAAGTGACTCTGTCGTAGCATCTCGGAACTCCGGTCACTCCGGCAGTTTTGAAATGCTGCGCCAAGCAAGAAAACTGATTTTCTATCAATGCTTGCAAGCGACGCTAGCTATGTTCAATCAGCGTAAACGAAAATGGAAATCTTGCTCTATAAGTATTTCCCATATCCCATTCCGATTGCGTTTGCAGCAACGCCAAAAAGCTCGTGATGGACATTGTGGAGCGCGCTGGCAGCCGGCCGCCACCTGGTCGTGCCCCGGGTGGCGGTGGCATGCCTGCTGGTATGATGGGTGGCAACCAGGTGGCCGCGAATGGCATTGTGCCCGGACCCGGTCAGATCATGCACGAGATGCAGATTCCCGGACCGAAATGCGGACTCGTCATCGGAAAGTCGGGCGACACGATCAAAAGTTTGCAGGTGAATAAAAGCCGTTTCATACGTTCTGTTGATGCTGTTATTGATCGGTGTTTTTTAATGTAAATGTAAAATAACTGCAACTTGTTGACAACAGGAAAAAGCGGGCGTTCAGATGAAGCTGATCCAAGACAACACCACGGCGGGCATGATGTCGAAACCGTTGCGTATCGCTGGAGATCCGCAGAAGGTTGGTGCGCTCAATGGCGACGTAACAACAGAAATTTCACAATTCAAAACTTTTACAACAACACTTCACACAGAAAGAATATAGCAGCGAAAGAAGTCACACGCGTTGCTCGCTCGCTGTTTGCAGGTCGAATACGCGAAACAGTTGGTGAATGAGATTCTGAACTCGCGCGACGATAATCCACCGATGGGCGGCGGCGGTGGACGGCCGGGCGGAATGATGGGCGGATTTGGACAGCACCACATGGGCGGGCCGGGCCAGGCCAGGAGTGTGGGAGAGGTGGGTGATCGGTTGTTATGTGCAAAGTGCATGTGCATTGTTGAGAAATAATGTGTGACATTGTGACAATAATGTGCAGGTGATTGTGCCGCGCAGCAGTGTGGGCATGATCATCGGCAAAGGCGGTGAGACGATCAAAAAGTTGGCCATGGAGACGGGCGCAAAGATTCAGTTTAAGAACGATGGTACGCTGGGGTTCGACGGAATTTTCTGACGCTTTTGCTCGTACCCATGTCCAGTGCAATTGTTTGCGTTTCTGACGCTTTCGCTCGTACCCATGTCCAGTACAATTGTTTGCGTTTCGTTTTCCAGAGCCGCAAGAAGGCCCCGAACGCACGGCAGTGCTGCAGGGCACGGTCGAACAAATTCAGAGAGCGACCGCGCAGATCACTGAGCTCGTGCACAGGAGTATGGTTGGTGTTGGTGTACGTTGTGCGGTTTGGTGCAGTTTTGGAAAAGAGAACTTTTGAAAACGAAGAAACAAAAACCATTCACAGACGGACGGCCACCAGGAGACGTTCTACATGCACGTGCCGGCGAACAAGACGGGCTTGGTGATCGGACGCGGTGGCGAGACGATCAAAAGCATCAACAGCGAGTCGGGCGCACACGTGGAGCTCGATCGCAACACGCAGAACAGCACGACCGAAAAGGTGGGTGGTGTGGTGAATGGATTGGTAGAAGTGGCGAATAGTTGTTTTGACGATACGATAAATCATACATATAATCATTATCGCGATGACAGCTTTACATATCAATATCGCAATGAATCGATCGCCGACATCAACTTTACATCGAACATTTGATGAGTGTGATTTTGTGTTGCGTTTCATTTGCAGGTGTTCAACATCAAAGGCAGCCCGTATCAGATCCACGTCGCGCAGCATCTGATCCGCATCAAAGTCGGAGACGTACGTGCCCACTGATGTTCACCCAGTCTCACATCACAAAAAAAGCTTTCTTTCTACAAGCACGCTGACGGTTCTCCCCCATTTGGCAGATCGCGCCGAACACGCCGGTGCCGACGTTCAGCGGCGGCGGCGTCACGGTGACGACGACGGGCGCAGCACCGGGCGGCCCCATGTCGGTCGGCCATGCGCAGATGGGTGCGGTCGGCGTGGGCGCACCGCCCGGCGCCAATCCGTACGCACCGCACCCGGGCGCTCCGCAGTTTGGCGCGCCCGCGATGGCGCCGTTCGGCCAGCCGCAGCCGCACGGACCGACGCCCGGCGCCGCACCGGGCGGCTGGCCGCCGCAGCAGCCGACTGCGTTCACGGCGCCGCAAAGTTGGTGGCTCGCTTGGCTTGACGCGCTGAGGCGTTCTCTCATGTTTTTACGCAACGCAAACTTGTTTCATGCCGCTCAAAATTGCCCAACTGACCTGCTCGTAGTATCTCGGTGACTGTCGAGTCACTTCAGCAGTTTCTGGTTTGTCCCGTAAACCATGAAACTGAGTTCCTGTGCCTGCGTGGCAGAACCAGCAAACCTAATAACCAATGTGACGCGTGCAAATTGGCGTGCATTGGCAGACGGCGGCCTCGGCATGCCCCCGCAGCAGCAGGCGCCGGCGTCGGACGCGAACGCGTGGGCACAGCAGTTCTACGCGCCACAGCAGCCAGCCGCCGCACCACAGCAGCAGCCGGTGGTCGTCTCACAGCCGCAGGTGCAGCCCGCCTACCAGCCGCAACAACAACAGGCGCCCGGTAAAGCACGCGTCTGCAGACAGTGCACTTTTTGCGACACGGTTATGCTGCACAGTCACAAGCAGACAAGCACGCGTGCCCTGACGTTGTGGTATCGGCTGGCAATATTGCATGTGTGCCTGTGTTTTGTGCAACGTTACTGGGTTTGTAACAGAGTGCACCATTTTCAGACCAAGATTCCACGCAGCACTCGCTGTTTATACACAATGCCTGGTCAGTCCAACGAATGTTTGCCCTCGACTGTTGGGCGTCTGCTTTGTTGCAGTGAACACGAACGCGTTCGCGAGTCAGTACAATCCGGCGGCACCATCGCAGCAGCCAGTCGCCCAGCAGCAGCAGCCAGCCGCCGGCAGCAATGCGCCCGGCCAGGCACAAGGCGCCAGCTCCTCCGCGCCCGCACCAACCATAAACCCGTTGACTGGTCAGCTGAGCAGTGTTTTGCTGATGTTTCGTTGCAGTAATTAGTGTATAGTGAGCTGATGAATTCATCTGAAAAGCGCTATTGAGTTTTCAGTAGAACAGCAATTGTTGTCATTCGTTCTGTTCTGTGCTACAGTGAAGCGCAATATTACTGTTGAGGTACTCCCTCTGGCTACTTGCACAGCTCGATCAGTTCGAAAGCAATGCGCTGCCATGAATGTACAGCTCACACACACACACAAGTCACGCGTCGTGTTTTAATTGGCGCTGTGTTTCGAACGTGCTGAGTACTGAAACTATACTGGTACTGATATCAATTACAGTTTGAAACAACAGCGCCACAAAGTCAGAAAGTTTTTGCGATCGCGAAGACAGGCGCGCACTATTTACTTGAATGTAGCTCATTGTGCCATGCTGATGGCTGATAGTATGATGGTTATGGGATCGGCTTGCTAGCATCAATTGTCAACGAGCACATTCGACGCGCACAGGCCAACCGGACTACAGTGCACAGTGGATCGAGTACTACCGAGCACAGGGCATGCACGAGCAGGCAGCCATGATCGAGTCGCAGGCGCGACAGGCCGCTGCTGCCGCCGCCGCACGCGCCACTGCACCGGCCACACAGCCGCAACAGCAACAACCGCAACAGGTCAGTTCGCTGCCTGGTCTGTGTACAAGTGTGTTTGCTGTGTTTGTGTGGAGTAGCAACAGAGTGAGCCAAGACTAGAAACATCACACAGTTCCTTTTTTTCAAGTAAACTGATTCGCCAGGCGCCAATGTCTGTTCTTCAACGTGAAGTTCGGAAAATGAAATGTGTTGTCTTGTGATTTTATTCAGAGCTCAATGGTGTAGAACTATTGGACTGCTGAGCTTTTGTAGAACTGGTCGTAGGAGTTATGACTTCACCTCTGTGAGCAGTAATCTTTCACAGTCGCGAACACGCACGAACACATGCAACTCAGCGTGTGTGCACCGCCGTCAGACCAGGACTTATGGATAAAGAAGTACGGGAACCCATTGCAGTTCAAATCGTGTTTCTATTTTACTCCGGAAACACGTCAGGAAAATCAGTAAGGTTCACTCTATTCTACCCTGGTTCCACACTTGACGGTAGTTTCTGCGGGTATCTTATTGATCTGATGCGTTTGCACGATTGATTTTGCGTTTTAGCATTTCATTGCAACAAAACACGAGTGGTTTGCTTGCTGCAGACCTACCAGCCGGCACAGAGCATGCCCGGCGCAGCGGCAGTGACGTACACGCCCACCGGTGCACCGGCGCAGCACGTCACGCCGCAGGCCACGGCCACCGTGACGCCCATGGGTCAGGCGCCGCAGTACGCCGCGTACGCCCCGAACGTCAGTCATGCGCCGGCTGCCAGTGGCCAACCGCATGCCTACCACTATCAACCGCAGTACTGAGCAACGTGCAAATGCTGAGCCACCCAACCCGTCGTTTCGTTTCGTCTAATCCGTTTCTTTCGATAAATCAACTCACCCTCCCGATTGGCGTTTCTCAACTGCACCGTCGCATCGGCTATTGTTTCGTTCCTGCTTTTTTTCGGTGAGTTTGTGGAGTAGGCGAGTTTGGAGTTTTGGAGTTTTTTGACAGTCCATATGGACAACTTCTGAACCGGAATTGGGGTAGTAAACAGAGACGAAAACACGAAATAATCATGAACATTTATAAAATGACTCTCTATCCGCTAGGACGATGATTGTGGCTAGTGCGCTCTCACAGACAGACGGTCCCAGACTGAAAAAGACACTTGTTGACAGCAGAGCACGGGGCACATGTGGCGTGGCCCCTGCTGAATGGCCATTTGTGCGTCGCGGTGCATTTTCACATGCTCGTTTTCTTGTTGTTTGCGCCCCAGTTTGTGCTCTTTGCTCAAGATCACTGGTTTTTTCGGCCCCTCCCACTTTGGCCGTATTGTGTGTGTGGTTGATTGAGTTGAGTATTTTTTTAAAGCGTTGGGTTTCGAGCGTGGCTGCTTTCAGCGATTTTACAGTTCGCATTGCACTTTACCAACTTACATGACAGTCTTGCCATAAAAGTTTGCACGTAACTCAGGTACATTCCATAGAGCACGTTCGTATATCATTTTATTGCGCGTTGCGTTGCGTTTGATCAGTTCAAACGTTTAATCGACACTGTGATTTAGATTTATTTCAAGTTAACGTCGGTGTTCGGTGCTCAGTTAAAACATTGAGAGAGGCTGTTCAAAAGTTATCAGCTGTGATTTCAGTTGTTTGTTGGTCACTTGCTTGCTTAACGGGTACATTGAGATATTGAAGATATGTTGCTGGTTATTTTGTGCGTGCAGTTTTACATTCAACGGGTATTCTTTGGTGTGTACCTTTCGTGTTTCTCAAATTTCCGTGTGCGTTTTTTTGCGCGCATGTCGCTAAAATATTGCGGTGAAGTTCGTAAATTTTGCTTGTTTAATACGCGCTTTACAACGTTTAGCAAAGTTGAATTTGAATTCGTTACTTGTTTGGATCGTTCAGCAAAAAATTAAGGTTTAACGAGGTTTTGTTCTGTATAATATTGGAGCGTTGATTTTACCTTGATAAGGCAGCGCATTTAAATTAAAACCAAATCGCTGCGTGCGCAAGGGTTTGTAAATAGACAGTTCACGTAAAATTACGCATAAAATACAGTCATGAAAGTCTATCTGAATTTATAAAGTAAGTGCTAGAGTTTTTCACTAAGTTGAAGGGGCATTCATCAACCAGTAATTAATGACGCGTCAATGTGTCAAAACACAGCTACACGTCACTAAATGCTGCTTCATGAGTGCCGCTTCACAATGCTTTCTAGCCAAGTGGTTATTACAAGTACCAACTAAGGGTTCACATCACAAATCAGGGAACATGAGCAGTTTCAGCTTTGGGTGAAGTATTTGATATTTATTTGATTTTGATTACCAAAAGTAACGTCCACTGCATCTGACATGTGCTTTCCTTTCTGGGTTTACATCAGCCCTCACTTCGACTTTTATTGAACTTGCGTTTGGACCTAGACCTAATGCAAAGGAAGGCTCTGATCATAGACGTCGTGGACGTACTGTATAAAATGGTTTGTACTTATCAATAATTTGTATATTCAATTATTTTCAGGGACGATATCATTTTTGAAACGGTGTCACTCAATCAGTTTTTTCTCATCTTTTTGCGCAGGTTTTCATTCGTGTGTTTGTGCTATTGCAAAGCAAACAAAAAAACACTATCTCGATACAAAATTGCCCGATTTCTGGTTGCTGGTATATCTGCGCGTGTATACAATTTTGTCTATTCGCTGGATTGCACTCAAGGTACTGTTATGGTTTTGTCTCTGCTTTCTTTTTCTTGTTTTTTTTATTGGTGGTTTACGAAAACGGGTCAGTTTTCGTATTTCGCGTTTGCTAAATTGCTTTATTTTACCGTTGGTACTTTGGTGCGTGCGAAGCCGCTTTCATTGGCTTTGTAACCACGTGACAGCACTGGGTGATTGTGCCATGTTTGCGTACGCTTGTAGCGCGTGTTTGTCACAAAGAACCTGTCGTATTGTAGTGACGTCATGCATGCTCTATTATCATGGCGTTGCTGTTGTACTACAGGGTTCTGTCGCGCTGTGTTCTAGCATGAAGCTTGTTTGACCTCGTTGACAAGGCAAGTTGAGCATCCTTTAACTACGGTGCAGATGCAAGCTTCATGTTGCGCACAAGATTTTTTTGGTCCCAGGGCCAGATAAATTGTCGGAAAAAAGTTTTTTTTGACACCAACATAACCAAAATGTGCTTTCGAAATCGAAATACATTTTTTGCCAATAACCCATATTTGCGTGATATTCAACCTCGTTTTTAGGTATGATGAAAAAAAGGTGAATGAATTGACATTGCCGCAGTATCATGCTTCTACCAGATCATCTTCATTGTTGATTGATTCAATGACACGCACCCAAGAGTTTCAAAAGTGTATTTGTTGAGAAAACATTGACAATTGTGAAAACATCTTGTTTTTGTGTTGCGATGTTGCTTGTTGGAAGAAGTTGTGACAGATTTGGTCGCTTCAAATGTCCTTGAGACGCAATCGAAATTCAGTTGTTTTTGTGCTTTTGTTTGTTTTCTTATCTGTTTTGACTTTTGCCGTTTTTAGCAAGTTAATGAAATGGAAGCGTTATTTTGTTCATGTTTCGCGCAACAAAAAAAAATAATAGTTAGTTTTTGTATGTAACAATAATGATTCTTGCTTTGCTTTTGCTGAATTCTGTGCTTCGTTTTCATTTTCGGTAGAAAAATTTGACTGTTGAATTTTGTGATGTTCTGGTTGAATCACTGCTTAACTCAATGAAGATCGTCACCACGGCCGGAATGAAAAACGTTATGATTATGATCATGCTTTGCCGGTATGGTATCCCTGTTGCATCGTAGCTTCTGCGCGCGTGGACCCTAGTTTACCATGGTTTTAATAAATCCATTTATGTGTTTTTTGTTTCCTTGTTACTTTCTGCTTGGGATGTGTGTTTTTCGTTGTCGTTTGTTTTCTGTTCGCACCATTTTGCTTTTAGTTGATTTTCTGTTCGTGTTTGTTTATCCAACGTGCGATCATGTGAGTTTGGAAATTTGGAAACGGATGCGTTGTTTTGCGATTGTGCCGTTGGTTTTCAATCGATCTGTTCTTGTTCGTGGTTGTTAGTCCAGAAAATTGGAAAAAATGAAATTTATAAAATGTCGGAGTGTACGCGATCGAATAAAAATTGTGTTTTTCGAGTTGTTCGGCTCGCTTTGTTGGAATTTGCACAAAAAACGTAAACTCGAAACTCGAGTTATTTATTATCTGTCAATAAATCATGCTTATTTTATTCCACCGTCTTGAATTTGATTTTATCATTGTCTGAAGTGATTGGTACGCAGTTCATATGAGCTCCATGGCGGCCTCCATCTGTTGCCGTCTGCGCTCCGATGCGGCCCTGGTCAGTTCGGCCACCGATTTGCCCGTGATCTTGCGTACGGTCACCGCGGAGCTGGTCGACAGTTTGGCTGCTGCGCCGCCAGGTGGCGCTGACTGCGACACGATGCTGGCGATTGGCGTCAGCAGGTTCTTCGGTGCCCGCGCTGACAGTTGCTGGTACGGCGGTCGTTGCTGTGGCTGCTGCTGGTGGTGTTGTTGTTGTTTGTCGTCAGTGGTGCCGGCCGAGTTCGACACGTACGCCTTCGAGCGTGACGCCGGACTCGGCGACGTCTTGCGCTCCTTGTCGCGCTGCCGCTGTACGTCCGGGTCGGCCATGCGCACGGTAACGGCCATGTGCGTGCGCAGTGCGACCATGGCGCCCACCGGTTGCAGCAGATTCTCGGCCAACTCGGCCGAGTCCTTGCGGTGCACGTAGCGATTGACGAGCGGCACGCGCTCGAACAGCATCAGGAAGCGGTCGCGGAAGTGTGTCGAGCACATGATGTACACGGCCGGGTTGGCGGCGGAGCTCGCCAGCGTCAGCGCGTTCAACGTCCAACGCATCCACGTCGGCAGGTAGATGCGAACGGCAAGCAGGTGCTCGCACAGGAAGATGGCTGCAGTTGAAGAAATGCTTGAGACATGAACAGCGACGGACGAAAAAAATGAGGTCACGCACAGAATCACTGCTGAGCACTTTTTGTAGTGGCTTTCAACTCAAAAAAGTTTGTCGGATTTTTTATTTTGCGAATCGATTAGTGGTTGGGCACTCGAATCAATGAAGTTGATGACATCCACATTCAAGCAATACGACAAGATCTCTTTCAACCGTCGAACTGTGAATCCTTGCCAATCAGCTAGACTGCTTTTAGTTTGGTCCAACCAGATCGATAAAGTCAATCACCATGTCAGAATGCACAAAATCCTAAGCAGAATGTCATCCTAGACCAGTTTAAACTGAAGAATCTATTCATTTCTGAAATGAACTGCGCACAACTCACTTTGTATCGGCGAATAGCAGAAGTAATAGATGGTCATGGAGACGATGAGCATTTTCACGACGTTCTTTCTCAGTTTCAGCACGTAGTTTGCCATTCGTTGTGTCGCGTACATGTAACGTATCAGGCCCTTCTCACGCAGTTTTGCTACGGTCACGCCGTACAAGGTGGTCATGAAAATCAGTGGCACAAAATACAGCAGGGCACATTCGAACACCTACAAGAGAAATGTGTGTTGATCAGGAACGCAATCGAAACTTTAAGTGAACCTTTGATTAATTTTTTTTATTTTGCCCATCCACAGTAAATTCGTTTCAGTAGCAACTTTAAACTGTTTCTTAGCGGCTCAGTGTCCGACCAGTCCTAATGTTAGTCGATTTTTAGCATTGTGTGTGACTTCATAATTTCACAAGATTTCACAATCTGTGCACCTTGAACGCGAGCAGCAGATCAGCGGAGATGCTCGGCAGTCGATCGCCGAAGAATCGTGTCTCGTTGGCGACCATCCACATGCAGAGCTGGTGCTGCGTGCCGCGGCGTCTGTTCACCCGCTGGAAGCACGCGTACGGCAGCGCGATCACGGCCGCCAGCAGCCAGAGGAGGCCGGAGACGCTCCAGACGAGCGGCCGATTCAGCAGACGCTCCTTGTAGAGCGGCACGCAGATGACGACGAAGCGCTCGACGCAGATGAAGATCTGCAGCAGCAGCGACGCGTACAGGAACAGCTCCTCGACGTAGCGGAAGAACGGACACAACAGCGACGGCAGCGTCCAGCCGGTGTCCGCCAGTGCTTGCACGATGTCTGGGGTCACCGCGAGCAGGTTGCCTGCAGGAACAATAATGACCATAAACAATAAATAAACACTTGCTTTTGGAGGGGTTACCAAGTGTGTAATCTGCTTGAAAGTCTGATGTAGATGATTATGGGCAAACACGCCCGAAGGAACAAAGGCCGACGATATTTTAGGGCGAACATTTGGGGCAATTCCCACGTTCACTCAAGCAGTACACACCGAATTAACGCGTTGGTCGCACTGATTTGCTGGTTCCACATGAACACTTTAAGGGCTTCTAACACACAACTTCAAAGGGCTTTCTTTAATCGTTGCCGTTCAACTGAGCTTGACTGGTACTTATACACTAGACGTTTCGAATGGTGCCACTGCCGCCATTTGCAGCAGCAACAACAACAAACATCAACGCATGCTGTGGGTCCTGTCTTGTCGGTATTGAACGGAATTACAGTATATATTTTTTAAACCTGTCACTATTTTGTCAGAATACAAAACTCACGAAACTTGAATTCAAAAAGAATAAACCGGCAATCATGTCTGGTCGACAACCCAAAAACTTCATTTGTATGACGAAGGTATGTTTTTCTGTGCTTTCTTCTTTCACTGGTTCTCGCAAAAAAGGTGACAGGTTTAAATAGACATACTGTACTTCAATCAAATTCACGGCCGCACGCACATACCCAAGTCAGCAACGGCCAAATGCAGCAGCAGCCAGTTGATCGGTGCTTTTCTGAGTTTGCGACTCTGCAGCACGGTTGCAATGACGAACGCGTTGCCAGTGACGCCGACGAGGATGATCACAACGAACAGCACACCGAACACGCTCTTCACAGTCTCGTGCAGACAGTGCATGCACGTTTCCGTCTGCGTTGTGCTTGCCTCGGCCATTGGGAACACACAAAGTCACTGATTAAAAAAATATGAAAGGAATAAAAATAAATTTTAAATTAACGGAATTTAAAAATAAAGTAAATTAACGGAATGTTCGCATTCACTTTTTTTCGCTGAAAACATTTCTTACAAGCGTTGAGAAAAGATTAATGTGAAAAAACAACAACACGAAATCAATGCAACTTTTACAGCAAACAGGGTTTGAGCTAATAATGGGCATCATGGTAAAACTGCACTTGTAATCACCGCACTAAACGCAATTAAGAAATAGTTCCCAGCAAACCAGAGACGTGGCGCATGTTTCAGAACTCTAAAACACGGTTTTATGATGTTACCGAGCCCCTGACAACGTAAAGCCGGCTGGCTACACGTTAATAGATCTTGAATGCGACTTTCATGAAAGTTTGCAGACCGGGGGGAGTGTTTTGCATAAAACGATGTATTTAGCGTGTGCAAGTATACTTTCAACGGTTTGAAGCCAAGGAGGCTAGTGAATGTTCATGCTTATGTGTAACATGTGCCTCCAAAGTAGCTGTACATACAAGCCGACCGATGACGCTGCAACCGAAGCCTCAACAACACCCAGTTCACTTGTTTACGTGTGTCGCAGATTTATGTTTTCTCGTCAAGCTAAATGATTTTTATGCGCCCCTGTTAGTCATGCCATTGAATGTGAAGACGCACAATACATACGTTTTAACTTTGAAGCGTGTGTTGATTCGTTTATAACTCTCGGACGCATGCATTTCATGGTCACAAATCTACGTAATAAATCCAACATAGTAAACAACATATGGCAACAGCAACAACAACAACATGGAACCGGAAATGTCTTGTTGCTCGACCGGATTGCTGGAAAGCTTCAGAAGCAACTGGTCCCGAAAGCAGACGGTGCACAAATACGAATACCGATACATAAAAGTAATGAACGGCAGGACTGACCGTTGTCATGGACAGATGGATGAGACAACTTTTAGTGCAGTTTCAGCCGAAAATTCGGGTTTTAACAACAAGAATCAACAAAGCAATAACAGTTGAGCACTTGCAATGCACATTGGACCTGTTGAATGCAGGGGAGGCCACTCGTCTCTGATGATGGTCGACTTGCGTGCAAACAAGTTGCTCCAGCCTCCAGCTTGGCTGACACATTTTTTAAAAACCGAATTTTTTGCATATATTGTTGAAAGTGTTGCCATGAGCCTCATAATAACGTTTGAATTCAACCTTTTCAGCGGTATGCGCGATCAATAACAATAGTAACACATCCACTATTTATTGCCTCGTCAAGTCACACTCTAACAGCAAGCGCGCTATTTTCGGTTGTCGGTTCATTCATAAGCGGATTTATGTGCAATGGAGCGCGCAGTAAACAACTGAAATATTGATGAACTATAACCGATAAAAGTATGTTTTAATTTGTGATACAGCACGTCGTAGCACGGCACTGACTCCTTGTGCAGCAGTGGCGTTGTGCTGACGAAACTAATCTTCAGCTGCGACCGTCAATAGTGGCACACGGCATCAACTGTGCGCGCTACAGTTTGTTTTTCTAAACGAGGGCGATTCTGTCTGCTGTGCGCACTTTATTTTTGCGCTACGTGTTTTTAATTGCGCATCTGAGAGAACACGGGCGGCCTGGTGGTGGACGCTACAGCGCGCACAATGATTGTGCCAGCAGCCATATGTGCGAATTACATTTCGACTTTTACTACATTCGCCACTGTGTTTCTGCATTTGCTGATAACTAAGCATGCCGGTTACGAGGTGAAGCTGCTCTCTTTTACGGATTTCGACGTTTTGAAAACGATCATCACTTTCATCCCGAAATGTGCACCCTGATGTTATTGATCACAAACATAAATAGACAAAAGGGGCGGTCTCAAACAAAAAAACAACAACAATACGGTAAATAGAATCAAAACGATCACAAATTTGCAACCTTTATCATTGGCACAAACGGATGCACAGTGAAATCGTAACTCAGTGTGATCTGAAAAAAAAACGATGTTAAAATGATACCTGTTGCTGGTGTAAACAACTTTTTCTCAGTTCGCATTATTTTGCAGCTTAAATCGGTGAATAAAACCGCTGTGAGCTCAAAAATGAAATGCGTATCGCTAACTAACCCCGCTATTTAGCAGTTTACCAGATGCTAACAGCCGACAAACAACAGCGTTGTTCTTGCAAACCTTTTCCAGTGTTTCGGTTTGCTGCAAAAAAAGAACAGGTAAGACAAGTTGAATAGAGGATTCAACTTCTGAAAGACCAAAAAACAACGCAAGGATGTGCAACTTCTGTTGGAATGCATATGAAGTCGGCGACGTTGTTATACCCGCTTCCGTAGCGATTAAGCAAAGCGAATTCAAACCGCCAGCTGCTCAACGGCCGGATACGAACCCAGAGTCACTTGACAGACCTGTGCGAAAGTGCCAGTCATTTTGTGCAGATGCGTCAGCGCAACGCGACATTCGTCAAACATTTCACTGGCGTGCGACAGCGTGCGAGCGGGCGCGCACGAGCGCAGTTGTTCGTGGCTGCATTGTTCGCAAGAATAAGTGTCACTTGATAAACAACTCGACATCAAAGTGTAAGGACCCAATGCGAAGACAGTGCACTCTGTTGTTATAAACACCGTAACGGTGCTAAGCTGACACATTAGCATCAGCAACATCACACACCAACCAACCGACTACACTGCAGGAACTGATCGTAGTTGATGTACGGTGGGTACTGCAGCGGTTCAAACGGTGTCATCCGGTGCGCGTAGCGAATCGGCGCATCGTGTGGCCGTGGCACCCGCAGAGCACCGCACGCCTCTGCTCCAACCACCGCCTGTCAACGGCGACAATATGGACTTTTTCTAATTTACGGACGTTTTAGAATCAAATGGTCTTTTTCATCAGACAATTGCCCTGACATACCACGTACATTTAGACATTATATTATGCATGCAGTCACGTCTACGTGTGTGTTATCTTTTATTTTGGTTCTGCGACTCAATGCGCGCATAGAAATGTAACCAGTTTCATACTTAGCACGAAAATTCAAAACTGGTGAAGTGACCCGTGCCCCTGAGATACGGTTGAGGCCTGAGGGTCATTTTGGCTTGCCGCATCAAGCACGAAACTGATTTCGTTTCGACATCTCCAAACGCACTCAGTCGCAGAACTGAAAAAAACGCAGAATACTTCTGAAAATAGCGGTTTGTCCGGGTTTACATTGGACAGTTCTACAATATGTTGTTTGCTTCAGAACGAGCCTACGACTGACATGATGCATGCCGACACAGGCGCGATACAGACACTGCCAGTGCAAAATCTCGTCCGTCCGTCTGTAAGCGGCCTTCAGTCGATCGAATTCACGTTTGCGCTTCGCAGCGGTCACCTTGCTTGATTTTGCGGACTGGCACGTGCCTTTAGCAGAGGCTGCTGCTGGGGTTGAGCCATTCGCTGCCGCTGACGGCGCCAAAGAACAACGCTCCTCTTCGGCTACAATTCGGCGCAATATTGCTTGTGCATTAAGAATGATTCTGAGTATAAGCTGAAGTTTCGATCTTTAGTTGACATGGGTAGCAGCAGCACAGTGATAGTCTTAAGCGTGTTTCTGGACCCCGACTCTACACCAAAAATCCAGGTTCTGCCTGTCAGTCACCAACCACGTTTGATCTCGTCCACACTCAGCCGACAGGCAGTGTCAACCGTGTGATTCAACTGACGAAACACGACGTCTGCCAAATACCTGCATCGATTGGTATCATCAGAGAAACCTCACTTCACTTTGTGACGCAAAGAACCAACAGATAGCGAGCGTAAGACGTGTACCAGAATACGTAGTTGTACTCGAACGGCGCAAACAGCTGCAGCTCGAAGCAGAGCGCGAAGTGCTCAGCGATGGCGAGCAGCGTGTGATACGCGACGAAGTGCGTCAGCCACTGCGACGTGTGCACGTGGTGCAGCGCGCGCTGCAGGTGCTCGTGCAGCAGTTCATCGGTCGTTTCAGCCTGCAAATCAGCAAATCCACAGGCGCTTGTTCGAAGTTGAAAAAATCGGCCAGCAAGCGAAGTGGAATCGAAAACAAGACCAGTGGCAAATTGATACAGAATAGGCTGCAGTGCTGAGTGCACTTGCTGTCGGAGCAAACCAAAAAAAATGTCGCTCACACACAGCGCCGCTAAATTGGTGACACAACAATGAGCAACACCGATAACAGCAACACCACACGCACCGATCGTTGCAGTTGTGCGAGCTGCCTGAGCGCCTGTGCGAGTTGCTCCGGCTGTCGAGCGCGGTTGTGACCAGCAGCGGTGATCAAATACAAAAACACACGACACGCGTCACCAACGAAGAACTGCCACGCTGCGTTCGACGGATGCGTGCTGCAGCAAATCAACCAATTTGTATGATGGTTCTTAGCATTTCGGCAATCGACTTTCAGGGAGGTCCTTTGCATTTTGACGTCAGATTCAGAACAGGAGTGCTCGCATCAGTAATGCTCCCTCGCGAATATCAAAACGAACATTGCTGAATGGTGCGCTATGGAAACAACTGTTTATGCAACCTGGTTGGCTGGCACACAAATGGCCAATCACAGTTTTGTGCACAGAACGGAAAACTCTCCAACTGATGTGTGTTGTCGGGTGAAACTCAGAAACGAACCACTTGGATGGCATGTAAATAAACGAGCGTATTGATTCGATCATGCTGTCCGCAAACGGATGCTTGCCGAGTATCAGAGCCTGGCCTGCCGGACTCACCTGAAACTATTTGCAACTATAAAAACGGTACGTGCAGTAATGCAGACAACGATTTGCCCATGTAGTGCTAAATAAGACCAATCAAAAGTGAACATAACAACAAACCACATCAACGGGTTGGTCTGTCGGCTCGGCAGTGTCCGTGTTTTGTTCAAGCAGCGTTGTGCTGGCAGTGCCTGCCTTCTCGACAGCGAATGGTGATTCACTGTGACTGCGCTGATCGCTGGCGCACGTCGATGTTTCGTTCTCAACCACTGGAAGATACGTCAGCTGAAACAGACGACCGAGGTGGTCAAGCGGACGAGTGATTTGATTGACCAATAAAAACATTAAAGACATTACTTTATAATTTTTTAACTCAAACGAAAGAAACACAATATGCCACCTGCCTGCAGCACCGAGCGAGACAGCGCACAGCTTCGATTTCGACTGAACTGGCGTAAAAACTCCTGCGCAAAAACTAACGAATGATTCAATGAGTTCCCTGTATCTGTGCCAGTGTGACGATGATTTTTCATTCGACATCCGAACGCACACAATTTGCTGATGAAAAGAGAAGAGCCGAAACAAAGCAGCGAAGCAACAACCAGAAACGCACAATGATCGATGGCACATTTTGCGCCAACTGAGGCAGGGTGATGCAGATCAACTGCAACCGACGCAGCAGATTGCGCACGTACGCGACCGCCTCCGTGCGACTGAACACGCGCGTCTCACGGGGGAACGTCGCCGGCAGCAGGTGCCGGTTCATTTGGGGCTCGAATGCTGGCAGCCATCGGTAGTCGCCTGAAAGCACGCTGAACACTTGGGTCGCTTTGGAAAGCACGAGTTGCAAAAGCTCGGAATCCCACAAAATTATTATTTGGTAGACATCATCTGTGACCTGTGCATTTGAGTGTTTCAAAAAGGGGACCATTTTTCCCAATACCATCATTATTATCAGGCGGTTGTTGTCCGAGTGCAATGCTGTGCTCAACAACATCGAGAATCTCCTCGCAGAATTTCAGCCGTTTCTCGGCCGTCGTCAAATCGGCGTTCAGTGGCGGTGGGCTGCGCGATTTTTTGGACTGGAAAATTGAAACCGAGAGAGATCCGATTGCTCAGAACTACGAAGGAGAAAACAAACTGATCAAATTACGTATTTACCCTTAAGGGGCATGCATGAAGCAGTATTTGTGACCGCTTAGCTATCTTTTAAAAGAGCTATGCGTCACTAAATACTTTTTCATGAATGCCGCAGTGAAGACAGTTGACAATGTATCCGCTTACAACACAGCAATGTTGCACATTCACAAATCAACAGACCAGCACACGAAACTGACACGCGCGTTGCAATATCGCAAGTGTGTGCATGGGTTTGTGCATTACTGCGTTGTGGTGACCGAAAGAACTGTCTTCAAAATACGACTAAGCGTCCAGTAAACTTGTTTGCTCACCAATCACCTTGGCATTCAGTGACGATGGCGTGGCACTGCTGTTTCTGGCGAGTTTCTGCTCGACAACCGGCAACATGGCGGTCAATGCACCGGTCAGCTGACGCAGCATCGTGAAGCGAGCAGCCAATGCCGTCAATTCAGCGATGCACTGCAAATGTGAACCAAGAACTGCTTGGAAATGCGTTGGCTGTGCATTTTGGTTTTGAAAAGACTACAGAGCAGGTGTCGGTCAGAAAAACAAACAAAAGAAACTTACCGATTTGATGCTATTTGTATCGTCTGAAGTGGTCTGATCTTCATGAGATAACGTGGACAGTTTTTGGCGTTGTTTCTGAAAGAACAGTTTCAAAATTCAAAATACCTGTTTGCTTGTGCATTTGCCTTTGCCTAACGCTTGGGAGCGCCGAACGGAACGCAACAGTAGTTCATAAAACATGGGCATAGGAATCAAATTCGAACAACAAGATTGCAATAAAAAACCGACGCACCCTAATTTGTTTTTGCAGTTGGTCATCAACGTCTTTCATTGCTGCCAACCACGACGTGTACGTTGCACCGGCCTCAAAGATGTCGAACGAAAACAAGTTACTGTTGAAATCTTCCTGAAACAGGACAAGGCAAACTGTGATAAGATAGAGATTGTCAGAACAGTAACGTATACAACCAGTAAGAGCATGCCAGCTCGGGTCGCCAAGAGACATCTCTTGTGTCATGTGCATCTCATGGCATCTCAGCCTGCCGTCACTGCAGAAAGGCATTTTTGCACCAATTTGGCGTCACTGACGCTGCACGATAGCCGTTTGTTCATTGGCTCGCACGCACTGCAGTAGCGCATTGGATGGCAGTCGAGTCTCATGACGACCACGCATTCAACGAACCTCCTCAGCAACACAGGCGCTCTCAACGGCGTGTCTGCACACGTTCGTCAGCACCAACACCCCATGCATGAACACACTCATCATCTCATCCATGCGCACATCGTCGTTTACATCACCATTTACACTCATTGCCTAAAAAGAAAGCAACATTTTCCGTTGTTGAACTGAGCTGTGTACGGTTTTATGCGCTTCTGACAACTTTTCCGCTGGCGGTAAACTTCAGTTCGCATTATTGGATAAAAAACAGAAACGAACGTGCAGAATGTAATAGTTGGTGAAGAGCGTGTTGGCCAGCGGATGCCCTTCGAGCCACGTGACCAACGTGGCAATGGTCGCGTCAAAAGTGGCAATCAGCTGCGGTTTCGCGATTGACGTCATTGGCAACTCGCCGTTCTGCACAGTAAAAACAGTTTTCATTAACTGGGCAACATTTCCTCATATGTTCAACTGTTTGCAACTTCCTCTGCTTAGAAACCACGTTGTGATAGCATATGACCTATTTTTTAAACGTGTCCCACTGAAATGACGTCATGTGCCGCCAAACATGCGCTTGCCGTTCACGGCAAACCAGACTTTCCGTTTAGCCGGTTTCTTCCCGCAAAGAAACGGTGAATGTCGAATCAGTCACATCAAACTGACATTTTAGTGCCTGTACTTTGACAAACTGGCGTTTTTAAAGCAAATGACGTCATTTTAGTCCGGACACGTTTGAATAAACCCACAATACACAACACGGGTAGTATGATACTATTGTTTGTTAAAACAAAAATGTGTTCGATCGTAGTCAAAATGGTTTTGCACACTAGTATGGACCAAGCAAGCAAAAAAAACGCACAGAAACAGCCTCAGCGACCGGCAGAACCCGTTTACTTCGCACCATACCAGCGTCCATTTTCGGATCCATCAACTCGATTGCAGCCATTCCTTCGATCAACCGAAAACTGAAATGAGGCAATGACAATGGTGAACAAATCGTCGCGGTGTTCGTGGGGCAGTGCACAAGAACAATGACGCATATTATAATTTTTAGCATTCATGATATGACATTCCATTCCATTAATGCCAGTTTGTGAACTTCATTATAGCATTCGTTGACACTTTATGCCACAACACGAACAGCAAAGTCAAGCTTCACGATAACACCAGTCACCAGAAAACGAAAGCAAACGATTTGTTTCGATTTGACTTACTTTTTGCAGTGAACCAGTTCACCAACGTTTATTTCTGGAAAAATGAGTAAAACTGAATTTCTAAGAACAGTTTGACATTAAAATCTCAATAACAATCGACAAAGGAAAACGTTTTTATGACTCTAAATCAAACAAACCTGATATTGCTGACCAGAATTTTTCAGAAACGTCAATTTCCGTCGTCATTGTGTTTGCTTTGCCGCTGACGAGAACCAGACCACGAGAGTAGAGAGCGAGGAGACTCGAGAACAACGTAAACTTCAGTCGAACAACGTAAACTTCAGTCTAAGATTCAAGATTTTATTTAACGCGCAACACCTTTAACAAAAACACAATGATAAACAATTAACATAATGACAAAATTGGTAATTGCTAAAAACACCGCAGCGGTGAAAACACCGCACCGATGAAAACACCGCACGGTGAAAAGACCGCACCGATGAAAACACCGCACGGTGTGATTTATGGAACGGGTTGGGTCGGCATGAATATAGGGTGTTGAACCAACAGATTTTATGCCGTTAATAAAGTTTTTTTTTGTTTTTCGTGGTTGTGACCATTCTTTTGATAACGTAACACATAACGTCGCCCAGATCACGATTTCCTCGGCCGATTTCGACGATCGATGGCTCAATCAACTCAGCAGAGCATCCGGAACACGACGATGTGTCGATTGTGGTTGGTTTTGTTTTTATTTGACATTGGTCGTTGTGCAATAAAAAATTTACGAAAAAAACACAAAACACCAAATTATTGTGATTTGGATTTTTTTCGATTTTCAGAAAACCGTGAAAACCAACCACAAACGAGGCATCATCGTCTTCCGGTTACTCCGCTGAGTTGATTGAGCTATCGATCGTCGAAATCGGTTGAGCACAGCGCTGGCAGAGTCGCGTGACAGGTCGGCGCACGAGACACACGTCGTGAAACGCAAATATTGCCAACACAAAACGTCGCTCAGATCACGATTTCCTCGGCCGATTTCGACGATCGATGGCTCAATCAACTCAGCAGAGCATCCGAAACACGACGATGTGTCGATTGTGGTTGGTTTTGTTTTTATTTAACATTGGTCGTTGTGCAATAAAAAATTTACGAGAAAACACAAAACACCAAATTATTGAGATTTGGATTTTTTTTCGATTTTCAGAAAACCGTGAAAACCAACCACAAACGAGGCATCATCGTCTTCCGGTTACTCCGCTGAGTTGATTGAGCTATCGATCGTCGAAATCGGTTGAGCACAGCGCTGGCAGAGTCGCGTGACAGGTCGGCGCACGAGACACACGTCGTGAAACGCAAATATTGCCAACACAAAACGTCGCTCAGATCACGATTTCCTCGGCCGATTTCGACGATCAATGGCTCAATCAACTCAGCAGAGCATCCGGAACACGACGATGTGTCGATTGTGGTTGGTTTTGTTTTTATTTAACATTGCTCGTTGTGCAATAAAAAATTTACGAAAAAACACAAAACACCAATTTATTGTGATTTGGATTTTTTTCGATTTTCAGAAAACCGTGAAAACCAACCACAAACGAGGCATCATCGTCTTCCGGGTACTCTGCTGAGTTGATTGAGCCATCGATCGTCGAAATCGGCCGAGGAAATCGTGATCTGAGCGACGTTTTGTGTTGGCAATATTTGCGTTTCACGACGTGTGTCTCGTGCGCCGACCTGTCACGCGACTCTGCCAGCGCTGTGCTCAACCGATTTCGACGATCGATCGACAAGACAGTACAGGAATCTGAAAGATCACCCTCCATTCTTTTTGTTGAGCCGTCACAGATGTTGTTGCTGTTCTTAACTTTCAGAATTTTAACTGTTTAATTTTAACTGCGTTTGGGAAAGCCATTCATTGAAGTTTTTTTGTCGTTCATTGTTTCCGGTGTCGTCGGTTAGCGACTTACGGTAGCTCTCGCGTTGGCTAGCAGCTCCCGCGCGGTAATTAATTAATGGTGGTTCGCTCCCGAGCGAGAGATTCGAACCGACGGTTAGCTGTAGCTCCCGCAGCTGATGGTGTACTCCGTTTTTCTGCGATTTTCTAACTACCATCCGTCAGTCAGAGTGCCGTGGTACTTCCACGTGATCGTGTCGCCGACGCCGCTGCGCTGCTTGCACTTCACGACCTGGAATCCAGGTTTACACAAAAGAGACCTGGATTTGTGACGACACAATTTGTGCCCACGGAATGTTGTTCGATAAATTGTGGGTGAGGCGGAAAGCCATTGTTGCTCTGCTGCAATCTCAAAACACCCAGAGCCCAGTGACGGACCAACCATGCACCCTCTCGATGAGTGTCGTGGTGAGCGCAAGAATCACCAATAAATAACTAAATATGAAACGACCGCAAGAATCACCGATAGATCACCGAATGTGAAACGACCGCAAGAATCACCGACAGATCACCGACTATGACACGATCGCAAGAATCACCGACAGATCACCGTGTATGACATGACCGCTAGAATCACCGATAGATCACCGTGTATGACACGACCGCAAGAATCACCGATAGATCACCGTGTATGACACGACCGCAAGAATCACCGATAGATCGCCGTTTGTCACACGACCGCAAAAATCACCGATAGATCGCCGAATATGACACGACCGCAAGAATCACCGATAGATCACCGAGACGGCCGCAAGAATCACCGATAGATCACCGTATATGACAGCTGCACGGTAGCTTGGTGTTCCAGCACCACACTTGACGTGCGTGCTGGCGTCGTGCCGATTCGGGGATATCAGGCGAGAGCACCGAGCGAGACCACGATGACCAGTCGACGGAAGCACCCGTGTTTGGTGTCTGACGGAGCCATGCACGCTCAGGCTCAACGTCGCAGCGGGCCTCGAGGTGATGATGATGAGTCCGTTTGGGTGTTGAGGCTTCGCTGACGGCCAGCTGGACGAACGATGGTTTTGGTGGTTGATGATGCCAGTCGACCATGTTAACTGCGGAAGGGAAGACAATGAAGTTCTCTGACTGGTGTTGGCCGTTTTTATAGGATTCTTTCTGGTGCAATTAGCGCAACGACTGCCTAATTTGCAATCGTTCCGCAATTATCGTCACCGAATTTCGACGTTTTTCTGCATTTATCTGCGCAATTTTTTCTAATTTTCTCACTGATACAACGCAAAACATAGTGCTAATTATTTTCTTGAACCACAATTATTTCGGAAACTTGAACAATAATTGCACTGCAATTACCAAAATCGGACGTTAATGAGAGTCAGAAAACGTATGTAAGCAGGCAAAACCGGCTGCAAAAATCAGTCTCGGATTCATTTTCCGAGACTGAAGCCAGTCTCGGATTCATTTTCCGAGACTGAAGCCAGTCTCGGATTCATTTCCGAGACTGAAGCTGGGTACTCAGGTGGGAGCCCGGGAGTACAATCCCGGTAACCTCGGGCTGGGAGAGCTCGGGGGATAAGGGGTAAGGGGAGGGGGATGGGGGTAGGGGAGGGGGTGGAGAGGGTTGGGGCGGGCAACGGGGGGGGGGCGGGTGGGCGGGGGGGGGTTGAGTGGGGCGGGGAAACCGGGCCAGGGTCCCGGCCGGTGGGTTACGTGGGGTCCCGTGGGGAGGGGGGGGTAGGGGTAGGGGGGTAAAAAGAATAAGGGGAAGAGGAGAAAAGGGTGGGGGGAAAAGAAAAGGAAGTGGTAAAGAAACAGGCTGAGTAGAAGAGACGTAAAAAAACAGGTGAATGGAGAACGGTGCATGGTGTACACATTATTGTGCTGTTGTTGTTGTTGTACCCGAAACCTGCACGACCGAAGACTGCGGGAGCACACCATCAGCTGCGGGAGCTGACCGCCGGTTCTTATCTCCCGCGCGGGAGCCAACCACCATTGCCGCGCGGGAGCTGGCCAACGTGGGAGCTAACCGACGTGACACCGGTTCTTCATTTTTCAGTTTTCGGCTTGTGTGTGAATTGAGTTGGATTAGAGTTTGTGCCCTCCAAATGTTTTTCAACTTCAGCTCAGCGTGTTCTATGGTAAATTCACGGACAAATCTTGCCCATTTCCGGCACCCGCCTAGGGTTAGGGAAAAAAAATCCGGATTTTTTTTTAAATTAAAAAAAATTAAAAAAATTTTTTTTTTTTACAAGTTAGGTTTGTTCGAAGCGTCTCGTCGAGCTGAGTTCATCTAGACTATTTTCAGAACGATCCGGAAAACTATAAGAGCAAAAATCGTGTTTTATTGAAATTATGTCCATTTCATAGAGGGAAAGTTGCATTTTCAACAGTAAAACAGGACAATTTTCGACGTGTACTTGAATATTGAACCGTTCTTAGTTGTTCCTCTTCAGAAAATTACCAAAATTTGACTGTGTTCAAAAATTCCTGTTTGCTGTAGCTAAGTCGGCAACCCCTGTCGACCCGGTCGCCCCCCCCCCCCCCCAAGACACTTACTTTCAGGTTCAACCAGCTATGCTATCTGCCACATGGCGAGAGCCCACTCTTCAAATCATCGTATCGAAAACACGTACCATGATTTCGCGATCACGTTGCGGGCAACTGACAGACGCAAGTTTAACACGTTGGTTTAGCTCAGCACGCAAGTTTTAACATGTGGCCATGTTATCGGGTATCTGAAAAACGGTCGTGTGATGTGGTATTAACCAACATCTCCGCTCCAATTGTTTAACAATATATCGCACAACTCCATTGTAGACCTATAACATACGCCAATCAACAAAATATCATGTTCATCTCATGGCCTACCGACTGAAAAAACATGTTCTAAGTTGCAAGAAAACGATTTCTGAAACGATATTTCAATTCAGTTAAGTCATTTCAACGCTAAAAATTGACTCTAGAAGTCATCCAAATCGAAAAACATGGAGTACGTCGGTCAAAATGACCAAATAATGACATGTACCTGAGCACACAGGGAAGTTGGGAAGAAAATTTGGTTTGAACTTTCAAAAAATTATGCCATAAATCGAATTTTCAGAGCAAAGTAGAAGAAAAATTTTTCAATTTTTTTTTAAGTTTGAAAAAAAAATCCAATCAAAAAAAAAACGAAAAAAAAATAAAAATTTTTTTTTTCAAAGCCCCTAACCCTACACCCGCCCCGCCACAAAATAGTGATGTGATAATTGTTTGTTTCGTTCATTTTTTAGTAATTTCATCATTATGTTACTCATTTATACTTCAAGTAGCGAGAGAGTGGCGATTTACTGGACTGGAGAACAACCAAGATTACAGGAAAAGGATCACATTATATAGTATATCACGGAATTACACACAATTACAGCTAGATAATTACGATAATCGCCCATCATCAACTTCTCCCCCATCAACGAAAAGAGGGAGGGAGAAGCCAAATCACAAAATCCCTCATTATTTTCAATCACAAATCTTTTGCCGTCTGTCTCACACTCCTGCTTTAAACGGCACCACGTCCTACGACGTCACATCTCCATCCTCGGCACACGCTCGGCCGGAAACGCCCAATTCATCGGCACTGTGGCCTATCATCCCATCACGACTCAATGCTCGGCGCTCGTTCGGCTGCCAGAAGCACGTTAAAATCGGCATCTTGGCCTCGTCGCAGTCCTCGCGACGCGTCATCGCCCATTGGCTGACGTTCATCTCTCGGCACATCCTCGGCCGGATACATGACTGCTGGTCGCTGCGCTGATCGTACGCCAAACTCCGCTGCGTGAACGGTTGTCTCCTTCTCGTCCATCGAACGTCCCAAGTGCTGCGAGCCATTTCCTCCGCAGTTGCTCGACTTACTGCACACGCTGCCATCACGCGGGTCAGCGACAAAGCCACAACAGGCCATACGGGACAAAGTCGCGCCTTCCACGGCATAAAGCGACAATAAACAAGTCGTGCCCATACTGGGTACACACGACAATAAATAGCAGCAGACGACCACAGAAGGCCGGTCATGATGACCGCCTGCCTACGTGCCACGCTCAACGGCGGGCTCACCACTTCAAGTAGCGAGAGAGTGGCGATTTACTGGACTGGAGAACAACCAAGATTACAGGAAAAGGATCACATTATATAGTATATCACGGAATTACACACAATTACAGCTAGATAATTACGATAATCGCCCATCATCAACTTTATCTATCACTGTGTTTTTGTTGGTGGTGCTGCGTGTTGAAATAAATCTTTGAAATCTTATTTTTTTATTTGGCGTTTGCTTGCACCAGCAGCGTTCGGCGCTGATTTTCGTTGTTTCAGGAGCGCGGACTTGCCAGATGTGTACGAATAGCACGCAGCACAGCACACATGGTGTCGTCGAACGGTGAAAACGATTTATTTGCCATTGAAGTGAGAAAGGTTGCCACAATTGATTTTACATTTCGGCAAACTCGCAACTCAAATGACGCGATTGTGTTGAGGTGTCACTTCACACAAGCTTTCATCGAGTGAGTTGGAGTTTATCAGTGTTTTTATCTTGGTCAATCGGTGTCCACGTTTTAGTCAGAAGGACAGTTGAATTGGAGGAAGCTGCACAAACAATCTGACGTGATTTCACGTACTGTGACACGTATCACATCGTTTGGATTGGATGCACTGCACGGTTTGCAGCGATCGAGCGTCCGCATACGTGCAGTGGGCGGTGCATCGCATCTTGCACCACCACATTTGCACATCGCTCTTTGACGAGGCATTCGATGCGCTGTTGTGCCGTGTGGACACGGTGATTCTGAAACTGCTGCTCAATGAACTCATTGACGGCGTTGTGCAGGAGGTCAGCTGCTGAAGTGGAGTCTATTGAACATTTGCGCATTGTTTCTCAAGGTTTTGTTTTGTTCCGTCTGGTTACGACATTTTCTGTCTGTCTCACGGAGTTTTTTCCACGTTTCAAAACGATCTTGTTTGTCTCGTATTGTAGTATTTATTGCAGCAAGTTACTAACGCGGCGCGCGATTGTCTTTCATGCGAACAGAACGAAGAACACGAACAACAACTGGTGCAAATGATGCGCTCAATGGGTCTGCCGGTTGAGTTTGCCGAGAAAAGCAAGAAACGCCATTTTCAAACGAAATGGCCTGACGGAGATCCTGAACAGGTGGTCATCACCGCAGTAACTAAATTGACCAATTGATAAAGTTCAGGGTTTAGCAACAAAAGCACCTTGGTGTGACTGTATTTTGCAATTCGTTTTCAGTTTTTTGACTCTGAGTCAACTGAGATCGTTGCCGAACAGGAGGAAGACATTGTCGGAGAAACTGAGCCTGAATACTCGGACGCACACTCAGCTCTGCAAAGCTGCACCAGCGACCGTCCTGGTTGTTCAACAAGCACGACAGACGATATTTTTAATGGTTAGTTCATCAGTCGCTTTTTTGTTTTCAACTTCAACTTTTTGGTAAAGGTGCTTGAAAAGGACTTGCTTATCGCAGAAACTGCACAAGAAAACGCGCCGTCGTCTGGCGACTGCGACATTAATGATTCATTGCAAACTTACTGGGCCGCCCACCAGTGGTATCTGCTGCATTCAGAGTGGCTACGGAAATTTGCCAACTTCATGGATGCTGAGCACAGAGACAGCTTGAAAGCGCAACTGCAGCAATATGAAACGACGGATGTTCTGGAAGTGCACCGACTGGTGGACTTTGAGAATATGGACGGCGAAGGTGCGAGCTGCAACGTTGAACTTGTCATTGTCATTCGTTTAGCTGAATAATTTCTATTTGTTGTTGTTCACAACCGCCACTGTGCAACGGATTTAGCGTCAGCCAGGCTGCACGTGAGCTGCGTTTTCCGAGCACCTCGGAACAACAACAAAGTCGGACGGACGCTTGTTTTCAATTGTCTTTCTGTTCAGCTGACTCATCTGAATCTGACTCACAAGAGCACGATTGGCAACAACTGTGGTCGCAGCACCAGACAGAGGTCTTTGAGAAATGTCGTCAAGCGTTCGCTGACCGCCGACGAAACTGCGATAAAAAACAGCTGGGCCGGTCGAGAGCTCTGACAAAGGCTAAGAAATTCTTGGCGAACAGAGGCTACGTCTTGGGCTCATCGGCCGACAAACGGTTTGTTCATTCGATTCGATGCGTTCTCTTTATTGCAAATTTACTCAAGTGTGCTTTTTAGGTACGGTGACTTAGCCGAGTTGTTGGATGCTCACATTGTTGACAATGCAAAATATCGCCCTCAATTGAGCTTCAATGCGACCACAGACCAACAACAGCGACAGCATTCGTTCGACCAGCAGTCGAACAAAAAGAGCAAAAGGAAACGTCGTGAAAACGGTGTCAAACGAGGCAACAACAAACAAAACGTTGATCAACCAACCGACAATGTGGAGGAAGCGAGGGACGAAGTTGACAACGAAAATGAAAAGCAGCCTGAAAATCCTACAGCGACTCGTCAGTGTTCACAGACTGCCACGTTTGCGGGCGAGCTGTTTGACTTCGCATTTGAGCCAGTTCGAGACGCCGATTTGGTCGCAAAGCACATGCCCATGCCGCAAAAACGCAAACTGCGCAAATATTGGAAGCAACGCTTCAATCTGTTCTCGCGTTTCAATCGTGGCGTTTTGATGGACCACGGTTGGTGGGGTCATATTGCTGGTGTCGCTGTCATGTGTGCAGTAGTTGTAGTTTTCTGTCAGGATTTCACGGATGTTCACCTGCCCGATTCTTTCATTTCACTTTTTCCATTTTTTTCAGAAGGTTGGTATTCGGTGACTGCAGAAGGCGTTGCTGCTCACATTGCCCGCCGTTGCACCCGAGCCGACGGTGGCCTGATCGTGGATGCGTTCTGTGGCGTTGGGGGAAACGCGATACAATTCGCGAAATGTGGAATGCGTGGTTGGTTGGTGTTTCTTGGGGTAACTCAGTCAGTCAGTTTCATTCTGCAGTGCGCGGCATAATACCAGAGAAGTGTAAGACACCAGACAACTCATTTTTTTCTAGTTCTGCGATTTAATGTGTGCATGGATAGAAAATCAGTTACATGCTTGACGCGGCAAGTGAACGTTGCTCAAATGACCAGAGTCCGTGAAATACGAAAGTCACTTGGGCAACTTCGGAACGCCGTATCAACCGTGGAAACTTTTTTCCTTTCTACGCTCGCATTCGCATGGAGTCGAAGAACCCAAATAAAAGATGGCCTTGGTTTTCCATTGCCCGTTGCAATGCCAATTTGTATTTTGCAAACGTCAGTGATCGCGATCGACCTGGATGCCGTGCGTCTTCGGTGCGCCCGTCGCAACGCGCAGCTCTACGGCGTGCTCGAGCGCATCGAGTTCATCTGCGGCGACTTCTTCCACGTGGCGCCGCACACGCACGCCGACGCGCTGTTCTTGTCGCCGCCGTGGGGCGGGCCGCAGTACGTGCAGCTGGACACGTTCGATATCGCACGCCACATGCAGCCGGACGGAATACGCATCTTCGACGCAGCCAAGCGCATCACGCCCAACATCGCCTACTTCCTGCCGAAGAACACCAGCACGCAACAGGCACGTTCGCTGTCTGCAGTCAAACATATCCAACTAGCTGATTGGCTGGTGGTCACGTGTTGCACTGGTTCTATGCAAACCAAAGTCTGTCTCCACAGCAACCCATGCACCACTTGCCACCCACAGCAATCCAAATCTAACAATCCGCGATTGCTTGTTTTGATTTGTCGAGTACGCGAATGAGTTCGAACAAAGAGTACCAGAACATGCGCCACAGATTTTATGCCACGAACACACCGAAGTGTGAGACTTTTTTTCATTTTTTCAGCTGGCTTCTCTTGCGGGCGTTGGTGGTCGGGTAGAAATCGAGCAGACCTTCCTCGTCGATGACGGGTATTTGAGGATGAAAGCAATCACTGCATATTATGGAGATCTCGTTAATTGCTGAATAACTCGGCAAACTCGGTGTGCTCTGGTGAATGTTATATGGTGTTGCCGTGTGATTGATGTTTGAACACGTGCTTCATCATCATTTTGAATACATCATCAGCGCAATACAACCAAAAAAAATCCAAACCTGAATCGATTTAAAAAAATCAACAATTCCAAATTTCACCAACAGTTATGATCACTTCAACATCACAAGGACAACACAGTGATCCCATTCCAGAGACCAATTTTCAGCAATTATGTGCCGGACGGACAAAGAAAAAACAGAAACGTTTCACCAAATGACGAAAGAGCAAGTGAAAACCCGTGTTGACACAAGACAGTTTTGTTGCTGGACCAGATAAAAACCCCATTCAAATAACAAACACGCAATCCAGAGGTATGTTCATGGGATGCAAGGTCTGCCTGGCGCAGGCCCATTGATTTTGAGCTCCGTTTCGTTGGGCAGTACCACACAGTCGTCGTCGGTCTCGGACTGCAGATCGTTCGCTTGACCTGCATCGACGACACGTAAAGTAACTGGTGGTAATCGAATTTAGTTCAAACAACAATGAAATCGGGTTTACGAAATCGATGGTCTTCAATATGAATATGATACAAACAAAACTTGCCGAAATGCTTCGGTGGCCGCAGCACCCTAACGGACGATTCATCCGCAGCGCCATCTGACGGAGAGAGCTGCTGCGCGTTGTTACTGTGGAACATGGAGACGTGTTTGTTGTGGTTCTTTTGGTTCGCGAACGCTCGACCGCAATGAGCGCAAACGGCGTGCAATTCGTTCAAATGCAGCAACAGTTGGTTGACGTTGGCGAACGCCCCATTGGTGCACCACGTACACTTGTACTTCACCGTCATTGGCTTGGCTGAGTTTGTTGTTGTGTTCGTGTGCACGGCTGGCCGTTGCTGCTGCGAATTGACGGAGATCGGCGACTGGCCAGCCGGCTGCGAAAATGGCGACAAGTTGACGATACGCGGGCGCACAGGAATCGAATACGGTGTGCTCTTGAACTGGTTGGACTGTGACACGGTTGGTTCGTTGTGACGAGTGCCGGCGTTGGTGTTGTCGTTGCGCACATGCTGCACCACACGCACGGGCGCACCACAACTGCCGTTTGCGAGTCTGCTACTGGTCGTCGTCGTCGTGGAGGTCGGCTTTTGCACCACTGAAATCAGTTTTCCACATGAAAGTGACACGCTGTGTAACGAATCCGCTAAGATTTGAGTCAAAAAAAAAACATAGCTCCGAGTCTGGGAAAATGGGTTGACATTGAATCTGAAAGGCTTTGCTGTAAGACGGTGCACTTATTTCAACGAGTGTGCAGTGCAATTGAAGGTGGAATATGTGCGTTTGTTATGGTTTGCAACTGTGCAGCAGTAAAAATATTGCGATCAGAAGAACGAAACTGAACGAGGACTTTAGCAAGCGGAGCGGCTATGAAATCCGATAACGAAACATGTTCACTAATGCTTCACTGACTTTGGATGAGCCGTGGCGATGAGGCAGATGAAGAGGCAGGCGCAGGAGGCGTCGCGATCGTGCGAGGCAGCAAATGACGTCTGTTCGTTATCGGCAGCTGATCGCTGTTGCGGCTGACAGAGCGACAGAACACTTGGTGCTGATCACGCGCTGTCTCGCTGTTGAACAGCGTGCCACAATGGAAACACGAATACGATTGGCTCGTTGTGGTGCTCGGGATGGACACGCTTGGCACGTCCACAATGCTTGCTGTGCTGACGTGATGTGCACGTCTCGACACTTCGCCACGACTGACAGCAGCAATTCGAGGCATCGGATCAGCCGTGGAATTCCGTGATCTGTAACGAAACGTTTCCATGGATGCACTAGAGCTCGCGATTTCTGGCGCTGAAACGAGTGGGCGTGGTCGCAGCAAAAATTGATGCGCAGCGGGGCTGAAAAAACCGCAATTGGGTGGGATCGAAAGCAGAACGATTCTCATGAGTACAAGCAGACAAACCCGACTGTTCGGCGGATAGCCGGAGCGATCGGTTGAAAGCGATCTGTTGCATCCGCATTATCGCGCGGCGTTTCTGCAGTTTTGTGAAAGTATTTTGTTAGAAAAGGAACAGTGGTCACAACTCGCATTCAGGCACACTAAAAACAGCCCAAATCACAACCGACCTTTAGCCTTTCCATAGATATGATCTGGTACACCTTGAGAATGCACGTTCGCCATGTGGTTTCTGTAATCAAGCACTGCCTGCAAAAACGTGTCGATTTGAGTGGAATCATTATGGCAGTAAAATGAGTCACACATACTCATTGGGCAATTTGTCACATATTTTATGAATAAAAACTAAACCTTGATGACCAACCGTGAATGTTCCTTGGCACAAACTACAGACGAAGAGTTCGTTTTGAGAACTCGCTTCGGAGTTTTGGAATGATGAGTTCGGCTTTGGTTTGATGCGGTGCAGCTGCATTTCATGCGTTTCACGCAGTTGCTTTGAGCTGCCATCGAAAAACTTGATAATCTTTCTTTCTACATTTGCATAAATCATAACAATGCCCGGATTCATAGTGAAAGCGGTTCAAACCTGGTAACGAATTTGCACTGGCGACAGCGAAATGGAAAATACGAAACGTTGAAGCGACGATTGTGGCTGCGGAAAGAAGAGACATTCTGATTTGCCATTTATGCAATTTGCAAACAAACCAAGTAAATCTGAACTAAAACAGCGCGCGTGCAAGCTAACTCTTTTACACATCCAACTGGCTGATTGGTTGGTGATAGTGATGCAGTGCTGCAAACCAAACCTCACAGCAATGCCTGCACAGAATGCATACATCACGTGATCACCAACCAATCAGCTGGTTGGATTGGATAGAGAGTTAGCTGTATTTTCACTTCTTTTCGGGTTTAAAACAAAGGCAAACGACAAGACAAACCACCTTGGTTTCGCTTTGCTATTCAACGGGCATCCAACCAGCGGTTTTGAGTTGCTGATTTGACACAAATGCCCGGGGGTGCTCTGATGTGCCATCAACTGATCGAAACTCGTGAACTGCGCGTTTTTGCATGCGACACACGTCCAAGTGACTTGACTCAGCATGCCAGACAAATGCGACTCAAACGCATCAGTGACGCCACTCGCACCACCACCAGAACTGCAGCAAGGCGGCTGCTGCTGTAAAACGAAATGATTCCGTGTTTTTTGTTCGCAATTATGATTGGTCTTTGCTGACTGGGGATGAATCTGAATGTCTGATTGTTGCAGCAGAGGCGGGAGCTGAAGATGAAGGAAAAAACGGCACACAAAAAACGAAAACAACATTGCTTCTGCTTCCGCTTGCTTGCATGATACACATAAAAAGAGCGAAACAAAACCCAACTTGTTCGTTTGTTGTTTCATCGATGCCGCCAGCACCAGCATCATCAGCGGCACCCGATGATACTCCCACTTCTATCTCGATGACATTTGCGCGCCCATCGCACTCCTCAGCGGGCGCAACTATTTGACAATCTGTTGCATGCTCAGCAGAAGTTGTTGACCCCGATGATGGTACTACTACTAGTGATGAATTTGTTGCCATTGCCACCACTGGTGATCCACCACATGACGATTTTGCAGATGCGCTTGATCCACTCGATTTTTCTTCCATTTTCTGTTAGCAACAAAAACAGGGAACACAGGGGCCAGTTTTGGAATTTGAACAAAAATCAAAATTAAAAAAAAAACCAAAAAACCAAAAATGCCTTGTTCTTGTTGTTCTTGTTCTTTATTTCTCTTTCCGATTCACAACTATCTTTGAAAGCAAATCAAAAGAAAGCAACCACTCGAGCCTAACAAAACGCCTCAAAACAACAGAATGCCTCAAAGTTAAGTGGAATCAAAAAAGGAAATGACATGAAAATGTCCGGTTTTTAAGTGAAATGTCAACACAACTGAGAAAAAGTCAACCGAAACAAACACTCGAACACTACAACACAGTCGAGACACGACACTACAAAACAAAACAAACCGACTCTGACAGTCAGACTGAAACTGAAACTGTTGATTAAAAAAAACTAAGACAAAATAAATTTGGTTGGTAAATTACGAGTTCGTCGAATCGCTGGTTCACGAAAAACCACATCGTATGAAGTCACGAATAACCACACCATAGCTGTCGCAGCACACGTACACAAATCGAATCACTGACGGGCACGAGCACACAAATGAAGCAAAATCAAGTAAGCGGCTGTCACAATCTCGACCGTTTGGGGCAAGTTGTCTGGAACTATCGAGATGGAAAATTAGATACTATAGACCTAATTTTATGATTGAAGATGTTGACGAAAGAGGTTGGCCATAGTTGTTCTAGGAGGGGGGGCTGGGGGGGGGGGGGCGGCCCCCCCAAAAAATTTTCGAATCTATCTCTATCAAACAAGTTTTTTTCGGCTCAGCTATTATCTATCAAAAAAAAAAAAATTCAGCCAGCTATCTATCTGAAAATTTTTGTCTTCAAAGACATAAAATAAGTCAATTTTTAACCAAAATTGACCATTTTTGCTCGTAATTCTTGAAAATTTCGCTAATTTTAGGTAAAATACGCGTTTATACTTGGTTTTTGGTGTATTTTTAGCATTATTTTGCTGTTTTATAGCCTTTTAGCGTTTTAGCTATCTATCTACAGTACCGTGGGCCCAAAACAATTTTCGAAGGGGGGGGGGGGTATGGTGCCGTGGGGGGGGGGTGCCGACCAAAAAGTGAGGGGGGGTCCAACTAGGGTTGTTAAAAAAAACAAAAATAGTCATTTTTGTTTTTGTTTTTAAATTAAAAAAAAAATTCAAAAATCAAAGTTGTGCTAAATCAATCAGGGAGTCCGAAGAACCACATATGATATGCAAGCGCCTCCCGAATAGGGTTGTTAAACAAAAATGAAATTTTTTTTTTTTAAAAGTGATTAAAACAAAAACAAAAATGCCGATTTTTTTTTTAAAAAAAATTCGAAAAATTTTCCTCTAATATGCTCTGAAAACCTCAATTTTGGCACAATTTTTCGAAAGTTCAACAAAAATTTTCTTTGATTATACCTCGTAAAACCTTTAGCAGTCGATTTTGGGCCGTTTTACCGACTGATTTTAGGCTTCGACAACATCTGCGATGAAGTTTTTGAGCGTCCCAAAGCTTAGCCTACCATTTCCGATGCAGATAAGGTGACGATTAGCCTCGCAGAGCGTCCGATTGTGCTCGCTGCACCGTTTGCAAGCGCCACGTTGTCTGGTTGCTGCTTCGTGTCGTGTCGTCGCGACACCATCAGAAGAATTGATCGAATTTCAAGGCGGTATGTTTGTCTTCACTTTAGCATTAGCTTAGCTGGGGACAATTAGTGACGTTTTGGAGGTCAAAACACAAGAAGAGGCATGGTGACGGTTTGGAAAAGGGGTAATTGAGGTCACCAAAACAAAATCTGCAAAGTTCCGCCATACGGGTGTCATTCGGGAGGCGCTTGCATATCATATGTGGTTCTTCGGACTCCCTGATTGATTTAGCACAACTTTGATTTTTGAAATTTTTTTTTTAAAAAAAATTTAAAAAAAAACAAAAATGACGATTTTTGTTTTTTTTTAACAACCCTACTCCCGAATGACTCCCATATGACGGAACTTTGCAGATTTTGTTTTGGTGACCTCAATTACCCCTTTTCCAAACCGTCACCATGCCTCTTCTTGTGTTTTGACCTCCAAAACGTCACTAATTGTCCCCAGCTAAACTAATGCTAAAGTGAAGACAAACATACCGCCTTGAAATTCGATCAATTCTTCTGATGGTGTTGCGACGACACGACACGAAGCAGCAAGCAACCAGACAACGTAGCGCTTGCAAACGGAGCAGCGAGCACAATCGGACGCTCTGCGAGGCGAATCGTCACCTTATCTGCATCGGAAATGGTAGGCCAAGCTTTGGGACGCTCAAAAACTTCATCGCAGATGTTGTCGTAGCCTAAAATCAGTCGGTAAAACGGCCCAAAATCGACTGCTAAAGGTTTTACGAGGTATAATCAAAGAAAATTTTTGTTGAACTTTCGAAAAATTTTGCCAAAATTGAGGTTTTCAGAGCATATTAGAGGAAAATTTTTCGAATTAAAAAAAAAAAATCGGCATTTTTATTTTTTTTAATCACTTTAAAAAAAAATTTCATTTTTGTTTAACAACCCTAGGTCCAACCTATGGTAACGTGGGACCCCCCCATGGGGGTCCCATGGGGGGGGGTGCGTTTTTTCAAAATTTTCTGTGGGGGGGTCCACCTAGAGATGTAAGGGTCAAAAAAAATTTTTTTTTAATTTAAAAAAAATAAAAAAATGAGCATTTTATTTTTATTTTTTTTATTAAAAATTTTTGAAATTTTTTCTTTAATGTGCCCTGAAAATGCCGTTTTTGGCATAATTTTTCGAAAGTTCAACAAAAATTTTCTTTGACTTTACCTTGTCACTTAGTCTTCAACGCTGCAGGTGGTATTCTGGATTGATTTATCGACTGTTTTTAGCCTTGGTGAGTGATGATCGACTCGCGCATTGAAGTACTTGAGCGTCGCAAAAGCTAGTTCAACAAATTCCGATGCCGCTAAGGTGAGATAGAAGCAGAGAACTCACATTTACGCATCGTTTTTCAGGATCTCGAAAGGTCGAAATTGCACTGTCTGCCACTGCAAGCGTAACTTCGTTGGTTGCTCGTTGCTGTTTCGCCTCGTGTCGTCAGCATGATCACACCGGTTTGTTGTTGAACTTGTTTCCGTGTTATTTGAGGTGAATTGAGAGGCAAAACACGAGACGTGATGTCGTCGGTGGGAAAATGGGGTCGCCGAAACCAAGTCTGAAATTTTCACCCTCCTCCCATATGAGTGGGGGTCATATGGTAAGTCGGTGGCTCCTCAGATGGTGATATTCGGACTCCCTGAAA